>JANAVB010042602.1:0-32143 GCA_029216955.1 Iris pallida
CCCCCCCCCCCCCCCCCCCCCCCCCCCTTCATGGCCACATATTAAATATGTTGTTGTGTATGTTTCGTCTTGTCTGTTGTATTGTGTAAAGTACTGGTCTTGTGCGAGCGCAACTAGACTTTCACACGACATCACGCCTTAGCGAGAACGAACTATCCCACATGGACCAAAGCGAGGGTGAACGACCCTAACGGGATCGGTCCGTGACAAAGTGGCATCAAAACACGGCTTTACGTCCTTGGCATTAAAAACGCGGCTAGTGCTGCCTATGCCACACCACCGCGCCCCTCGCCGCCGTAGCAGAAGCCCGTTTCCAAGTATCTGCTCGAGAAGAAGAAAGCCGATCATGCTAAATAACAAGCTATTATGATGCTCTCGAGCATTTGTTTGACAATAATGCTTCTTGTATAAGCAATGCATATATATGTTTCATCAGTACTCCATGGAAAAAAATTCTATGTAAGCACAAATTATTTACAAAAGCTTGCAACTCTACCTACTCGTAGTCACAAGTTTATCGGTAATTACAACAGCAAAACAAAATCTATATCCCAAAATTTTCATATCGACATTTTTGACATCTCAGAATAGTTCAGGAAACTTGGAAATCTTGGCAAAATAAATAAAAAATGAACTAATAATTCAAAACATTAATTGAGCAAAATTGAACAAAACTTATTATTATTATTAATCCAAAATTGAGCAAAATTGAAAAAAAGAAATGTATAGAAATTTAGTGGGGCATTCCGAGAATTGAACTCGGGACCTCTCGCAACCCTAAGCGAGAATCATACCACTAGACCCACGTTGGTTCAACTGAGCAGTTTTTCTTTATTTAGCTAGATATATTATTATTAATCCAACATTAAAAAACTTGGTTCGAACAACAAAAGGTTAAACAAATTAAGGCTTCGCCCGGGTTTGAACCGGAGACCTTCAGTGTGTTAGACTGACGTGATAACCAACTACACCACGAAACCTTACTGTCCAATGTGATTATGAATTTATATGTATACTCGAATGATATGGAATGGGAGACATAACTTATTTAATAATTAAGCTAAGCGCCATATCTGGAAAGAATAATACATTCCGACAGTCGGCCTGACAAAATCAAACAGGTTGGCACATGTACATTTAAGTTAAGCACATGTACATTTAAGTTAAGCGACATATCTTATCTAATAATTCATCTTATTATTCTTTGCATAGACACAAACCATAACAGAAATACCTTTCATTTTCTGTCAAAAGTGTTGGATTTGTAGCCTTTTTGTTTTGGTTTTTAGTCCCACATCGGCTAGAAAGGAATGTGTATCTCCATATATATGAGTCTTCTCTCTTTATGGAGATGCACATGTAGTGCACATGGGTGTGTGCCATGTGGATTAATTATTAATGGTATAAAGGCTTAATCAACAATTAAGAAGTTGTAAGCTTTTTGCTCTTGGAAAGTTATTTCCATGGAGCTAAGCTCCGTAGGAGCTTAGCGACTCGGACTCGGACTCAAGGGCTCATGAGGCATTTTGTTGGCGCACTTAGCACGTCAGCATCGTCGCTAGGCGCATTGCGCGACCACGTTGCGCGAGCCCAGTACGCGCAGTGTGCGCAGCGTACGCAGCGTGAGCGGGAACGGTTGCAGCAGTTGTTGCACGTTCAGGAGTGGTTCTGCCACTACCCTGAAGTTCAGGCAACTGCTTGGCAACCGCTCCGTGGGCTATATATGCAGGTTCTCTCCTATCTCTGAGTGCTGAAGAAATCAGAATTCCAGGGAGGAAAACTCTAAGTGTTCTTTAACACAACAGAGTAGTGAGCGTGTTCTTTAACACAAACACTAGTACTTTTTAGTACGCGTGGGTTCTGTTACTTCAAACAGAGAGAGAAGAGTAGAGCCATTGCCAGAGGAGTTCGCCGTCTTCCGAGGAGTCAGAAGAGCAGGAGTGTTCCAAGGTTTTCCGTCAACCTTGCTGGTTCCTGGAAGCTGTTCGCAGAGGGCGAATAAAGCTTTGAGCAACGGTGATTATTCACCCCAGCATTTCCATCTCTCGCCTGTCATCCTTCTGTTGCCTTCTGTAGTTCTGTCAGTATCTTCTTTTTAGAAGGCACTACTGCCAGTTTGCTACGATCACGAAAATCTCTTTAGATTATTCGTGTATTACGATATCTTTTTAGATCTCGTAATTTGCAAAATCCTTCTGGATCTCTGTTGCAAAACCTTCTTTAAGGAATTGCATTTGGAACGTTGTCTTTACAACTGTTTCAGTTTCTGTATTTTCTATCGAAAAGCGTGTCCCGGTGTTCCCGGCAATAACAAAAAGTGAATCAGAGAATGAAGCAATATATATATGTCTGGCAGTGGGATTGTGATTATCACGTAAATATTTAAGCTAAGATTTGGCAACCTGCTTGATTTTCCGCCGCTCCATTTTTAAGCTAAGCTAAGCTATTATCACTGCAAACCTACTTAATTTCTGCAAGACCTTCTGGCAAAAATTGAACTTAACCGACTGGCGGAATTTATACCTGCTCATTAATACATTATGTCTATCTAAATGGCAGAAAGTATTATTCTATATTATTCTTCTAAACTTGTTACTTCCTATCCTATTTGTTACAAATTTCTTTTTTTTTTTTTTGATAAGCAAATATCTACTTAGGGTGAGGTATACACATGGATAGAAAAATATGGATCGAGGTAGAAAATAAAATAATAGATATGGTTGAGGGCACGGTCGTCTTGAGATTTAGAGGGTCATATTCAAAAACTTAAGATAAAGTCCTATTTTATGGAAACATAAAAACAAAAAAAGTTATCGATGTCATACATTATTGACGCAAGTTTAAATTAATTTTCTGAAGAAGAAAAATTGATGCATATTTATAAGTAAAAAAATTAATAAGAGAACATCGATTAACTTTTATGTATAATAAGAATTCTATTGATCGAAAGACTATAAAATTTAAATATTAGAAAATAGTACTCTTTGCAAAGTTTTCATAAACTTAATTGCAGAATAAACTTGTTAGGAAAGAAAAGACCCAGCATGTTATCAAAATATTCAATATATATACTAGCGTGAAATCTTTTATGCGAAAATGTAGTGCCTTGAACCATATTTTACTTTTTTAAAACTTGTGTTTTACTTGTTATGATTATGGTCAAAAATATACCAAAGTTATTTCCTTTCAAGTTTCAACCTAGTATTTCTTTTCCCCAAAGGCAAGAGGTTTATGGCACGTAAATTTTAAGAAAATAAATTCAAATAATACGCATCTGGAAAAAAAATTAACCATTTTTTCAAAGAACCTATGCTTTACTTGTCATTTAAGATTTTGTTCAACATAGTATTTTTCTAGGAGATGCTAGATGTTTATGGCTATACGAGGGGTAAAGTGCATTTAAACCCTCCTTAGAGTTGCCTCGTTCGCAAAATAAGACCTTTTAGAAACTTATGCAGTTTGCACCTCCCGCAAACCATGTTTTGCTCATAATACCCCTTTCCGTCAAAATGACGTCACATGTAGCCGTTAGCACCAAAATTTAGGAGAGAGAAATTTTTTTACTCCCCAAAATACCCCTCTATTGGATCGTTAGGGACAGCAGCCTACTCCATTCTCTATATAATAGGATTGTTTGAAGGAAGATTGTTTGAAACATAACATTAAACACAAACATTTCAATTTTCTACATAATTGACCGGTTGACTGGTAGGAAAAATAACAACGTTTTATTTTTTTTTTATTCCTTTTATTTTACTTATTTGCTATTATTTAATATTTTGAAGTTTTTTCTTACCTACAGATCTCAAATCCAACTGTAAATTATGGCCAGTAGCTCGCAATCTTCATTCTCAAGACGTCCAAACAGAAATTATGGAAGAACAATTTGTTGCTATTGTGGATTAATTAGTCCACTGAAGACTTCATGGACACCAACCAATCCTGGAAGAAGATTTTAGGGGTGTGCAAATTTTCCAACAAATTCTTGTGATTTTCTACTATGGGAGGATGAGAAACTTTCAGAACACTATCAAATTCTAATGTGGAATTTAATGAAAGAAGTAAAGGAGCATCGAGGCCAAGGTTTACAACCTATTCCAAGAGAATCGACAGAGGCGGTGGCAGCAACTGAACCCAGGCCATGCTTCAACATACATGTTTTGCAATTTATTTTAGGATTTTTGACATGTTTAGTACTATTTAAGTTATTCGTTTAAGAATTACGAATGTGATGAATTGTGGCAGCAACTGAACCCAGACCATGCTCTCATTTAATGTTTGAAGCTTTTTTACTTATTCCTTTTTTTTTCTCAAGATGTCCAAATAGAAATTATGGAAGAACAATTTATTGCTATTGTGGATTAATTAGCCCATTGAAAATAATTTTAATATTAGTTACAGTAATATTACGTCCAAATAGAAATTATGGAAGAACAATTTATTGCTATTGTGGATTAATTAGTCCATTGAAAATGAATTTAATATTAGTTACAGTAATATTACGTCCAAATAGAAATTATGGAAGAACAATTTATTTTTGGATTTTTGATACGTTTATTTAAGTTATTGGTTTAAGTAATACATGTGTTGAAAATAAATTTGTACCAAGATTTGCAATTTCAGTTAGAATTAATAAATAAATAATTACGATAATAGTCATGACTAATAAATTATTAAGTAAGACTATAATGATGATAATAATGATGATTACTAAATTATTAATTAAAATTATTATAATATATAAATTATTAACTATAATTATAATATGATTAAATTATTATTAATTAATATTATAATAAAATTGTAATTAATAAATTATTAAGTACGATTATAATTATTAATTAAGATTATAATTATTATAAAATATTAAATAATATAATATTAGTTACAGTTATCTAGCTCCAAATACGGTTTACAAAACATGCCCTAAGTTAAATGGCTAGATAGTTCAGGACTAACCGGACATTTGTTAAAAGATTTTTTTTTTCCAGAAAAATTTAAGATGAAAACCTACTATTTAGATTATAAACATTTATTTTCGAAAATGACGTCAAGCATGAGAATTGATTTTTGTTTAATAAACTTTTTAATATTTTGTTTTTTGTTTCCATTTTTTTAGTTCTTATTTCATATTTTTTTCATCTTTTTAATAATCTTTTCTAGAATTAATAAATAAATAATTACAATAATAGTCATGACTAATAAATAATTACGATACAAGTTCAGGACTAACGAGATATTTGTTAAAAGATTTTTTTTTTCCAGAAAAAATTTAAGATGAAAACCTACTATTTAGATTATAAACATTTATTTTCGAAAATGACGTCAAGCATGAGAATTGAAATAATTTTACTAGCAAAGACCATTTTCCACTTTTTTGACGGAACTAACCGTTTTTAACAAGTTAATATTAATTAAAATAATTTTAATAAATAATTTTACTAGCAAAGACCATTTTTCCTTTGTTAATATTTATCCACTTTTTAACAAGTATTTGTGCGTAACCGTTTTTAACAAAATAATTTTAGAACTAACCGTTTTTAACAAGTTAATATTAGATAGCCCAGGGGTAAAATGGTCAAAACAATCCCATTTTAACACCCGTTAACAGAAAAGTTAGCGGAGGGGGTGATTTGAGTATTTTCGTATCTTGTTGGGTTTTTTCGGATCAGCGAGTCTTTATTTGCATTTTCGTGCATCTAAGGAGGGTTTAAATGCACTTTACCCCTATACGAGCCGTTTCCACCAAATGAATTCAAATTATTGTCCATATCGTTAATCAAATTATTCATTCAAATTTTATTTTTAGATATAAGACATCTTAGCCACACATTTTGACAATGGTAAAAAAATGTTACATATAAAAAGAGAGGGATAAAGAAAATAGATTTACTATAATAAAATAGAGACGCAAGGATTAGACCTTGTACCTCTCTTCTATGCAAAGCAAGTACTCTACCATTTAATTTGTAAACTGTGTTTGGTTCATTGCAATGTATTTGTATCCGTAATAGAAAAACATTGTAGTGTATAATTACAGTTATAATTAATTATTTTATTTGGTTGAAATACATAATTAAATCATGTAATGTAATATTCAAATATTTGGTTTAATATATAATAAAATGGAATGATAGTTATTACTTATATCAGTTTCACGAAGATATGTATTTGACATTGATGTTTTATATTTGGGCCAACTTTAACATTTATTTCTATCTCTACTATTATAGGGGGCTTCAAAATGGCTCCAAATTAAGTCGTGTAAATCGTATGTATATAATCAACCATTTATTTTTAAAAATTATGGAATAATATAATTTTAAGCTTTCTCGTTTTTCTTTCACATAACCGTATACCTTCTTTTTGATCCACAAAAAAGTTTCTCAACTATTATAAAGGGGCTTCAAAATGGCTCCAAATAACAGAAAATTTCGCATAGAGGGATGAAATTAGCTATATTTACGCAGAAGAGAAAGAGTTTACGACATATACACAGAGAGGGATGAGACACCATCTTAGATGGCTCCCGTGCACTACAAGAAAATATGGCTTTTCCAATATTTTTTTCTTCCGACATTTATGGAAACGTTGGCTAAGGCATGATATTTTGACGTTCTTCAATAAACGTTAAAAATACCGATGTTTGCTTTAAACTTCGAGGAATTACCAACATTTAGTCAAAATGTCGAAAAATATGGGACTTCCGCAACGTTTTTTTTCCCCTCAAGTCGGCTTAAAAATGTTATATTGTCGCTCGAAAATAAATGTTGAAAAATATAAGTCATTAGTTGTCAAACATTAAAATTTGGCAAATGTTAAAGGTCACCCCCAAATTACTAAGGGCAACCATGAATTTTTTTTACTAAGAGCAACCAAAGTTGCACAAGTTTACTAAGGGCCACCGAGAAAAAAAAAATTGTGAAGTCCTGTAGTCCGCCATCCTCGACGAGGTCTTCCCACACTACTCCGACTTCGTCCTCCCCGGCACCGCCGGGCTCTCCCTCCCGGGCCTCCTCCGCACCTACGACGACGGCGCCGGCGACGTCGACGCCCTTTCATTCTCCCCCGCGGGGGACCTAGACGCCGACGCTCCCTCCTCCTCTGCCGCGGACGCTCCCGCCGATTCCGCCTCCGCTGCCGGCGCCGGCGTCGCGTTCGACTCCACGTGGGTGCTCCTAGGGGTGAGTATTCGGTTTATTCGGTTCCAACCGAACCGAATAACCGAAAACCGAATTCGACCGAAACCGAATAAGCAAAACCGAAACCGAACCGAATTGGTCAATAACCGAACCGAACCGAATTAAATCGGTTCAGCTTTCGGTTTATTCGGTTTATTCGTTTTTTTGGTTTATTTGTGTTTTTTTTTGTTAATATATAATAACTAAATATACCTAGATATTATTTATATACATATAGTCTCTCTCTCTCTCTATATATATATACCTATAGTATATATCTATATATATTTAGTATATACCTATAATTAATACCTCTATATATATATATATATATATATATATATATATATATATATATATATATATATATATATATATATATATATAAACTAAATATAAACTAAAATTTCTTATTCGGTTCGAAACCCAAAACCGAATAAGAAATTTTAGTATTTTCAAAACCGAAATCGAACCGTTTTTTTTTCAAAACCGAACCGAAACTCTTATTCGGTTCGGTTCGATTCGATTTTCGGTTCAAAACCGAATAATGCTCACCCCTAGGTGCTCCTCGACGACCTCGACATCCTCCTCGAGCGGACAGTGGGAGGACGAGGGAGGAACCCTTAGACGGACACATGGCGCTGGGAAAGGCGTTCTTTGACAACCATCTGTTCGCCGAGAGAAAAAAAAAATTGTGAAGGACTGCAGGCAAGCCCTGCAGTCTTGGCTTCACTTTGGACTGCAGGCAAGTCCTGCAGTCGCTGTTGGTGGTCCTTAGTGCTTTCAAAATAGCAAACTTGTAATTTTTTTTAAAATTTGAAGCTGGTGACCCTTAGTAATTTGGGGGTGCCTTTAACATTTGCCTAAAATTTTGGCATTAAAAATGTGCGACTGTATACATGACCTCATAAAAAAAGACTATATTTCTTTCCCTCTAATTTATTTCCGCCCCTAAATCCTTCCTGCAATATTTGGCCTCCTAATTTGCTTCCATCTAAATTCCTCTAGTTCCCTCCATCCAGCGTAGATATCTCTCAGGATTTCTACTCCTATTTTTCTAGGATTTTAAGAGAAACCCATATTGATTTTTTCGAAGGAATCCCGTCCTTAGGGTCTAAGAGAAGCATGAACTATTTTCTCTGATACGTGTTGCCCCCAAATCTCTTCTAAATTTCTAGGGTTTCTTGTTCTCGATCCATCAATAAAATTCTCCAATGGCGACGATCAACTTCTCCGCAGCTACGGCCTCTGATTTCCTCTGGAGCTCCAGAAGCGCCGCCAATGGCGTCTTTTTGAGATCCCTAGAATAATCCATGCTCATGAGGTGGGGGAATGGGTCACCGCCTCCGGGCGTGGTAGCAAAGGTCGTGAAGAAGGAGAAGGCAAAGCACGAGTGCCCAAGGGGTCCGCCCCTGCTTTTAGATGAGTATATATCACATGCTTTAGTTTGAACTTTGAACTTTGAACTATAATTGCAGATTTGTTTGCTCAACTTTTATCACGTGATTTTTCTATTGATTCAGAAACCCTATAAATTAGAATATAGGTGAATGCTAAACTTTGAATTATTACGTTACAACTTACTGAATTTATATTATATATGCTCTAACTAGGAGAACATGGGTATTTTTCTTTCTGGTTGTGCATCATCCTACTGCTGTAAATGTGTGTTTATCTTTTATATTAGTTGTGATAGAGTGTTTTATTATCTATTTCCCTTGTTCATTCGTGGTTTTTGATAACTTCAACCCTGATCGTATTTGCTTCACAACATTTTGTTTCGTGTTATAGAAACTGACTACCAATTGGTTGCTAAGTGGGACACCAAGCAAAGTTTAAGCTTCTGAGAAGGGCTTGAGCAGTTGACTAGGTAGATAAGTTGATGAAATATATATCACTAAAAATCTACTAAAACTAGAATGAATGCAAATTATCTTTATTGTCATGAGCTTCATATGTCCCCAAAACATTTTGATTTTAGTACCTATAAATGTTTCAACATTACCTTTTTTTTTTTTTATCTCCTTCCCCTCTTGTTTCTGCTCTTCTATCATGCCTTCATTGTGTTCTTTGGTACCCAAGGTGCTTTGAAACTACAATATATTCTTCATTCATTAATTTGGTGTTTGTTGCGATATCTTGAATTTAAAGTGCCCAAAGCTAGTGTCATTGTTCTTGTGCCCATGTTGATGCTCAACACTGCTTGTTTTTTCTCTCACGTGCTTCAGATTTTTAGTCTTTATACGAGTCAACTAAAATTTGTGAATATCATTCATTCCTTTTACTCTTTGGCTTGAGGTGCCATACATATGAATGCATTTTCGTTGCTCAAATCACATTGGCCTAGGTTCTTTTCTTGTCAGGTAAAGTTGGATGATACTCTTCGTCCGTGTGAGCTATCTATCTGTAAATTGGGCATCTAGGTTTTATGGCAAGGCCTTATCTTGCTCGTAAAGGCCTTGGCTAGGAATTTGGTATCAACATAGAGGGTTGACGTTATGTTGATATCCAGTTATAAGCTTGGATGATGATGATACTAGAATTATTGATATAACTAGTAGTTTACTATCTGCTTGTTTACTTCTAAAATCTTGATAACATGTTCTCCCCATCATTTTCCCCCCATCGTATATATATTAGATCTTCTCCATTTAAAGAAGAAAATTACAACACACCAGTATCCATCCTAAAATAATTAAGACGAGCATCAGATTACATCATTAAACCCATGGTACATTTTTTCCTAACAAAAATAATACAAGATGCCTAATCTTGTTGTTCAAACTTTATCCAAATTTCAGAAGAAACATATCCCAGTACCAACTATTATACAATAAAATACATTCAAAATAATACTAGTGATACATGTGTAATGATTTAATAATCATATAGTACATGCTGGTGGAATCCTTCACCTGTGAAGCCAAGTCTTCTAGTGTAGCTGCTCAAGACTGAAATTTTGAAAGAGGGAAAGCAACATTATATTACAGTATGGTCTTTTTTTTTCTTCTGGTATAGAAAGAATAAAATGCAAATGACTTGTTAAATTCAATAATTTAAGATTTTGATATAGGCACCAACTTAAAAAAATAATATTGAAGGTAAATTTTCATCAATAAGAAAAAGGGAGTCGTAGTGTGCTACTGTGCCATGAGTGATGAGTCCCATGAGGCCACCGCTACTGCAGGTTCTGAAAAGGGTCAACATGTTGCAGCCTTACCCACAGTACATGGACAGGGCTTTGTAATTGGAAGATATGTATATTTTTCCACCAAAGCTTAAAGCCATGGATTGATTCTCCCAACTTCATCATGTGTTTTCCCTCATATGGTAGAGGAATAATTGTTTAAAGGAAGACACATGATTATCATTAACATATCGGAAAGGCCTATCATAGGAACCACAAATCACTTTGTATAAACATTATAGTATTCTATGCAAGGATGAGGTTAGTAAGTCCAGTCTCAGCTATAGAAGTAATGCTAAGGAATACTGCCTCATATACTTGCAGTTTATAATACTATCACGACAGTTACTATCCAATTGATTTGAGAAACATATGTTAGTCATAAAGGATTTCTATATCATGAAAACTGCTCGCAATATAAATAGTAGTTATACAAAGGAGCCAAAGGGTAAATCTTGGAAGAAAAATACTGGTGAAAATTTATGCATTTCAACAAGTCATATAATCAAGGATAAAGAAGATAAGTAATAAAATAATCAATAAATGTTAAACCTTAAACCAAGGTTCAGTTTCAGAATCGGTTTCCTACCTTATGAGTATTGTTATCGGTTGTTTCCGCAATTTCAAAGGTTTCAGATCGGTGTTTCGGGGTGCCAAAAGATAATAAGAAAATATTTTAAAAGCTAAAAATATATTTAATACGGGCATAATATTATGCAATTTTTGTAGTTTAATGTTAGTTTTGAATGAAATAATATCCAACATTATTTTGAATTGTACACCTGCAATAGATATTGTTCTTTATTTTACTTATTTTTAGACAAAGTGCCCCCACAATGTATTGTTTTGAATGGATAACATTAAGGTCTACTATGCTGAGAACTTATAGTATACAACATTGACAAATGGTAATTACTAGTGTATCGATAAGGAGTTTTATTGACATAATGTAGCAGGTTGATCTTTCAAATCTTTATGTCAACATTATTTTTTTTGCTACACTTCGCCCTTTTTCTTTGTTAATTGACTGAAAAGATAGCCCTAGCTCCGGTATCTGGCGGTATCGATTCAGACATGCCAAAAACGACAAGAAACGGATAATATGAATTGGTATTTGCTGATACTATACCTTGCCTTAAACAAATACATAAGGGGCATTAATTATGAAATAATTACCTCACTTGTTTACCTTGGTTCAAGAGAACTTCAAAAAGTTCTTCAAATTTATTTTAAAAGGCAGCAATAATATCTTCCCTTGACAACTGACATGAAGAAGTATGTATTCTTTCACCATAATACGGTTTGGCTTATGAACCCTATCCTACGTCAGGAAATTAGCATATCCTAAATTCTGACTATAGGAAGTGGAAAGGGAAAGGACTGCCAGATCAGAATTGGAAAAAAAACCTACTTGACGTCAAACTTCTTTTGGCACCAGTCAAGATTATGCCAGTAAATTTAGTATCCGAGGTTCAGAAAATGGTAAACTGCTTAGCTAGATCCTAGCAGTATATCTTATTTTCTCTTATTATCTTGTTCCTGACAGTGCTGCTAGTATGGGTAGCATGGAGGAAAGCTTTGTCGTACAAGCTTATCTGAATTCATGTGGAAGCTTTGTCGTGCAAGCTTCTCTGAATTCATGGAGGAAACCTTTCCAGTGCTGCTACTATGGGTAGCTAGACAACCATGTCCTCTTATTTCCTAAAGAGCATGACACCAAGTGCTTTTGAAGCAGCATTACGTCAAAAGGACGGAGAACTTGCATCATATTTCACGCTTGGTAATCATATTCAGCCTTTTTCTCATTTTCAAATTCAATCAATTGTCCTTTAGGGCTCAGAATCAATGTAGCGCAATCAATTAATTTTATGGAGGAGTTATCTGGATTTTACATGCCATGATAACTAAATTGTAAAGATTTTCAGCTATGTTTAGTTATTGTCATGCTAAATAAAATATTTAAACATTCTAAAAGTAGTTCACAAAATGAGGACATGCGCTTTATGTACCACGAAATCTTTGTAGAAACCTCATTCAGGATTGTTTAATTAAAGGTAATGGATGACCAAAATACCTATGTACGAAAATATTCTCAGTTGGTTATTGTTGACATTATGTGAGGAAATTTCTTTGTTTTCATGCAATCACATTTGTGGCCTAGTGCATGTATTCTCCTTCTAAGATGCAGAATACTTTCAGGTTCTTCCTTATTAGATATATCAGTAGTTTATCAAATTTGTTTTTTCTTTGTTATCCTTGAGATTGATCTTGTTCTACTAAAAAATTTCCTTGTCTATAAACCATGTATTGTAGCTGCAAGATTTTGTTCATGTTTCTCAAAGTTACATATATGTTATGCTTCCTCTTTTTGTACTGCAGACGTGGTTGGAATCTATCCGTGACTCTTTATCTGAGGAACTAGTAAAAATGACAGCAGGTAATTTCACATGTAGGACTTCTATTGGATATGCTACCTGTTATTTTTACATTCTGTTATAACTATCTTTGAACTTGATTTTGGCAGTGTGAAAAACTGGGGGTGGAAGCAACTGTCTTGCCGGGAATATGAGCGGAGCTAGACGCCTTGAGGAGAAGGCACTCTTCTGCAAGAAAATAGGACTTTCCCAACCTTTTTTCACAGATTTTGAAGTTAGAGGCCTTAGCACTCCTTCGGTCATCGATCAGTGGGCTATTATCGGGAACGATACATGACTCTGTTGACGGATATATCTTGCTTCAGCCATAATGGGTTGTGCTCAGGGTGGTTTATTTTGTTGAACTCGGTAATATAGTAAAATATTGTATTTGATCAATAAAAGATTATTTTATAAATTATATATTGCTGAACTTCTAATGTTAATTGGAGTGTGGGTTATTACTCATTGGAAAGCTGGTTGAATACAAATGCATAGAAAATATATTCAAATTAGATATATATTTTTTAAATGGCTTTACCTATACCGACATTTTTGTTACAACGTTGAAAATTGTTGGAAAAAGGTTGGGAAAGTAAATCCCAACGTTTTTGCAAAATGTTGGGAAAGTAGTCCAATTTTCAACGTTTTTGTTAAAGCGTTGGAAAATTTCAACATTATTGCGCAATTTTTAACGTTTATTAAACGTTGCTACAAAGTCGGCTTTACCTATACCGACGTTTATCTAAAACGTCATAAATTTCCAACTAGGACAATGATGACGTTTGTAGAAAACGTTGGAAAAAACATTGGAAATACATATGCCAACGTTTTTTTTTACCTTTTTCTCGACGTTAATAAAACGTTGGAATAAATCAATTTTCTTATAGTGGTGTCTGGCGCAATTAAGAGGGCGTCTAATAGGCTCCAAGAGTCTGGCACCATATTACATGGCACCATATTATATGCAAAGCAAGTACTCTACCATTTAAATTTGTAAACCGTGTTTGGTTTATTGCAATGTAATTGTAATAGAATAAAATTTGTAATGTAATATAATTATAATTAATTACCATGTTTGGTTAGAATATATAATTAAATCATGTAACGTAAATATTAATTACATTCAAATATTTGATTTAACATGGAATGATACTTATTATATATTTATACAGTTTGACAAATTTACATATGATATTTATATTTTTTCTGTTTTGGCCATTCTTAACATTTATATAAATATAAGTAATATGGTGGGAACCCATTACGCACGGATATCCTCACAACACGTTGACTACGGTTATCGTTTGTTTGAATGGGACGCCATCTTAGATGACTCCCGTGTCTGGCACCATCTAAGATGGTGTCCCACATGATTAAAGGAGTCTGGCGCCATCTAAGATGGCGCCCAATAGGCTCCAAGAGTCTAGTGCCATCTTACATGTCGCCCAATAGGGTTTGGCACCATCCTAAATGGCACCCCCTTTTTTTTTTTTTTAGTTCTCTTTCACAACGGTCATATTTTCGACCGTTGTTTTTTTTACAATGGTCATATTTCCCACCGTTGAGAGGGAATATATATAAACTCTTCATTCATGAATTATCCATTCACCAATTCACACTTCAAACTTTCTCTACTTCTTCAAAAATTTTCTATTCGGAAACTCTCAATTCACCAATTCTCCGGTTTAGAAGCCCTATATTCTTTCAATATCGATCGAAATCTCAGAATATTGTGCTCGCATGGAGGTGCACTAATTGGGTTATCCTACGAAGAAGGTTTTATCCAAATTCTTATAACCGATCGTATTATTACATTAAATAGTTTACGTAGTCTGCTTATTAACAGGTTTTCTCTTTGATATAAATTTATATTAAGACATATTTATGTTTCTCATTTTTATCGATGTCATATATTATTGACGCAAGTTTAATTAAATTTTCATAAAAAAAGATACATGTCTATAAGTAAAAAATTAATAAGAGAATATCAATTAACTTCCATGTACAATAACTTTATTGATCGAAGGACCATAAAGTTGAAATATTAGAAAATACTACTAAAATTTGCAAAAACTCCATAAACTTAATTGCAGAAGAAACTAATTAGCAACGAAAAGACGAAGCATGTTGATCAAAATATTTAATATATATACTAGCATGAAATCTTTTTATGCGAAAATGTAGTGCCTTGAACCATATTTTATTTTTCAAGAACTTTTGTTTTACTTGATATGATTATGTTAAAAAATATGCCATGTTATTTCTTCTAAGTTCCAACCTAGTATTTCTTTTCCCAAAGGCTAGAGGTTTATGGGACGTATACAAGCTATTTTAACAAAACAAATTCAAATAATACTCATAAAAAATATTAAAACCATTTTTTTCGAAGAACCTATGTTTTACTTGTTAATTAAGATTTGTTCAACAATATATTGAAGTTATTTCTTGCAACATAGTATTTTTAGAGGCTAGATGTTTATGTGGTTGTAAAAGCCATTTCCACCAAATGAATTCAAATATAACTAAGTATGTCTCCATATCGCTAATCAACTTATTCATTCAAATTTTATTTTTAGATATAATACATATTAGCCACACATTTCAAACAGGTTAAAAAATGTTACATTTTTTTGAAAGAAGGTAATTGTGGCGAACGCTCCCACCGGGAATCGATCTTCTGACCACTCAGGCCGCATGCATCTCTCTTAACCACTAGGCTAGAGGTCATTTGCGATTGCTTGCCATTGCCATTGCTGCTCGGAGTGACAGAAGGAAAATGCCGAACACATTCTGCACTCAGGAGATCTGGCTGAGAAGGTGTGGACCGCCCTCTCCATTCGGTGAAGACAACTCGAGGATGTTGGGGGCTTTAACAATCTTTTGGTCAAATGGGGTAGAACCTTGCACCGATACCAGATCATTGCTGTAGGAACCCTAGAGGAGGGGTGAATAGGGTCAAGCTAACTAATCAAGCACTTAGCACAAGCTAATGGACGATTTAAAAATATAAATGCAAGAGAAGAAACAAAACAATACCGACACCCGATGTATCCTGGTATCCTCCCTAGAGGCAATCTAGTGATAGCATAAATGTTAGTGATATCATAATAATTAAAATTAATTGAATAACCAAAATCAAAAACATAGTTTTGATTTTGGCAACCCGATTAAATTTAAGATAGATAAGCTCGTATCATTAATATGTAAACCAATAGGCACATATCACCAAAGGTATAAGTATAAGTAGAAATGCTATAGCGATAGTATGAAGATTAGTGATAAAGAAATGCTAAACTTAACATATTAACCATATTAAAAAACATGATACAATCATTGGGCCAACAATCTCCCCATTTTTGATTATGGCAAATCGGTTAAGTTTAGTATGGATACAATAGATGCATGTTATCACTAATTTACAAGAGATATAAGCAATATCACGAAAAGCATACTACTTAGATTACTTATAAATACATACTTAAACTTACTTCTCCCCCCTTTGTCATAATCAAAAATAGGCTCCCCCGTACTAAGAGATAAAAGAAAAGTAATCTTAAGTACATAAATCAGAGCATGAGGAAGGCATAGACAATCATGATCAAGAAATACTAAATGAAGAACAATGGGAGAAGTTTGTAAAGACAAGTATAGAAACTACATATCAAATGTAGAGTGCCAAATGGAAAATAACTTGTCAAAACACAATATAGTTGGTAAAACAAATAAAATTGAAAACAGTCAATAAATAGTTTTACCAACTTGAAGTCCAAGAAAGAAACTCCAAAACATAATATTATATGAAATAAACTCTAGTTTTGGAAGGAGTCAATATACCAATTCAAATAAAAGATTTCAATCAAGGATTTCAGTCAAAAGTCCATGAGGATTAGATAATTGCAAAGTAATTGATATAAAAAAAATACCAAGTGAGATAGTTGAAAGATATAAACTTAATACCAATTGAAATATAAACTTGAAACATTGATAAAAAAGCTATTTGAAAGTCAAAACTGTCCACAAATAAATAGTGGAACAAAATAAAGGAATGATCAATGAAAAATAGAACAATTGATATAGAATAATCTCACTATTTGCAAAATCTATATGCTTACCCAAGTTCATACATTTGAACTCAATTACCTTATCATGCTATATGAATACCCTTTTAGATAAACATGAAGGTAAATGAGAAAAATACTTGAGAAGGAGAAATTCAGTCGACTTGAATGCTCCCCCTCAAAGCATTACCAATATAGATAGACAAGAATTTTAGGTAAGTCCTTAATAAGAAAAGCCAAATCAATTAAGCATATAAGAAAAGCCAAAATAATGAAAGCACAATAGTCATCAAGATAAGATATGAAAGTTAATATTAACAAGATGACTTATTTAATCTATATAAAAGAGAGAGATAAATAAAAAGAGATACTTGCATATACTCTCATAAATCCTTCACAAAAGATAATTATCATGACCACAATAATAGGGTATGAAATTGACGAAATATGGGTCCATGATGAACTAGGTATACGACATATTTAAGGGTATAAATAAAATGATTCAATTGATTTGCTCTCCCTCAAAATATGCGTATATAGTTCCAAAGCACTTATAGCATAAAATATAGAACTAAAAAATTTGGAGGTAAATCAACTATGGATTTCTCCCCCTTGCTCAATGCATATAAGGCAACAATATCGTCAAAAGACGAATAATGTCATCTTTAGTCAAGAGAAGATGTCCAATTAACCGCTAAAGATGAAAAATTAAAAGAATATTCCAATTAACCACATATAATCAAAAGATGGCATACATTAGTCTATATAGAAGGATCTCATACTTAAATATGATAGATCAATGTATGTTATCCTTTGAGAAAATGTCATCATGAAAAAGAATAAAGTCAATTAAGAACAATCATGATGATAGACAGAATATAGCTCAAAAATAAAATAAAATAAAACTCAAACTCAAACATCATGTCCATGATTATATATTTAAGAAAGAATCAACCAATTTATTACTTTACATGGACTAGGTATGTTTCACCATATATGTACCCATCAACGGGTAAAATCCAAACCTTGCTAATGGTAAATAATAAACCAAAAAGGTCAAATAGCAAAGGCCCATATGTGGCAATCCATGAGTAGTCAAGGTAGAGTAATAAATTAGTTTGATAATCACATAATAAGATAATATATGACTGCTCAACCATTATGATCTTTTATCAATAAAAATAAACAAGTTAAACATGATCCAACAAATCTCATAAAGAAAATCCCAAACCCATATTTATGATAAGATCTCATAAATCAATAAAAAATATGGAAAAGAGTCATTCTCATTTAAATGATTGCAAATATAATCAAGAAGAGATGTAAATGATAATACGATGAAATCATGACTCAAAAGTGAGAGAAATTTAAGAGATACTTGCTAATGACTAATAAGGAAGGAGACTTAAAGAAAGGAATCACAAACCTCCAAGAGAAATACGATCTAATGAAGAATTTGTAAAACTAGTTTTAGAGAACAAACATATGTATCTAAAATATGATACAAATTACATTTAGAAGAATCACAGATCTTGTTTATATAAACTAGCATATCATATATAGATTGAAAAGAAAACAATAGCTAGATGAGTGAAAGTGAACCAAATTATATAGCTTAACAATATATTATAAATAAGCAAGCTACATAACTAATTAAGATTAATGAGGTAGGTCATTAACAAGATAAATGTGCTCATTTAATCTTAAGTCACTAACACTAAAGATACTTGCTCAAGCATAGAGTTCACAAAGAGGGCAATACATTTTGAATGAACAAAATAATTTATACACTCTTTACTAAGCAAGGATAAGAGCATAAGATGACAAATAAATGAATTAATCTCTTATCAAGTATAGACCAAAAGAGATACTCATGAAAACATAATAAAATAGATCTCTTTGCCAAGTATTGAGATTAACCCAAGATAATAAAATGATAGATCGATCTAGAGAGTGCAAAATATCATAACCATTATGAAATAAGTGTATTCTCTAGAAATGGAAAATCTTAACACAAAAGCTCAAACCATAGTAGCTAAAGCCATAAGAAATATGATGTATCAATTACATGTATTCTCATGTGCTACAAAAATCATTGGGCAGCAATAATTCAAAAGAAGCATAAATCCAAGGAATGAGCAAGGAAAGATCATTAAGATCAAAAATGCTATAAATGTGCTAAAGATATCAAGAAGTACATTATTCAAAGAGCTTTTATAGTGCACCATAGTAAATTATAAAGATACAAACTAGAAAATATGCACTAATTAAGGAGATAAATTTAACAAGCAAGGTAAAGCACAAAACTATGTGATCCTTAATAGAATATCCATAAATAGTCATGTGCATGACATAAACAAATATTCTCTCTCACCATCCCAACTTAAAGATATAAAACAAATAAATATCAAAAGCTAGGAATCTTTTATATATATGAAACTATATATATCACGAATAGGCATACATGAAAATATCAAAAATCAATTAAGAACATGTATTCAAAATGCCAACCAAAAAGTCAAAAATATATCATCAAAAGAAGACTTTAAGGAAGAAGCTAATTAATTCAAGAAGAACAAATTTGGTCAAAGGAATCAATAGCTAAGGTATGAGATAAGCACAAGTTTAAAGGTAACAAGTATATTTAAATACTCTTCAAGTCAATATAAAATTTTAGCTTAACTTGATCATATGCCCACATAAAGATATTTATACTAAAAAATATCAACATAAGAAATACATGATCTACATGTAAATGGAAAATTTAAAGAATATAGGCATGTATCCTTAATGAATGTTTGAAAAACTATCACAAATTCAAAACACATATAAATAAGCTTTATTAGGCAAAGACATAATTGATTCATAAGAGGTTTAATCAAAATAAAACATGGGAATCAATAATGAATATATTATGTGAGCACAAGGTTAAAGTGAAAGTATAAGTATATACTTGTCAAGTGATAAGAAGCTTGTGCTATACACATATATTCACAAATACCGATTAAGATAAATATGACATATTATAAATACAAACCGGCAAGAAGTAACTATTTCAAAAACTTTAAAGACGGAGAGTTAAAATCATATTAACTCAAATCAAAACCAAGCTCCTATGGACTAGAGTGATATGCATGCTTTATAAATAAAGATTAAGAAAAACGAGCATGCATATATAAATGTGTCACACTAATAGAAAATGAGTGATAAACTATATAGTGTGAACTAATCATTTAAGCTGAGCAACTAGTCATGCTAGATAAAAGAATTAATAAGAAAATTAACTAAGCATGCTAGTATTAAATCTCACATTGATTTATATAAAAGACAACTAAAGGATATCAATATGAGCTAGTAGCAAGACATCAAGAGAAACATGCTACATTCTACAAATATAAACAATTTAAAGAGAATCGTTTAGCATGTTACCAAAGTGGCTCTAGTGGCCATGCTTATGTTGGTGCAAGTGCTTGAAAGATGACATTTGAGCTTTGCAACCACCAATACGCTCTTCGGTGCTATGTTCCGATACAATAAGCTTCACCTACAATATTAGATGAAGACTTGGTTATCCAAATAAACTTGGATCCACATTTATTAGCTTTAGGGACCCATATAGCACTTACTCTAGCATTGGTAGTAAAGGTCCTACGAATAGGGCATGTAAAGCTCATGTGTCTAATGCGAGAGCAAAAAAAACCACCTAATGATAGTGTGTACACATGTATCAGAATGAGCATGGTTATGAACATGTGACATACTAGAATGATGAATATCTCTAGAGTGAGCATGAGAAGATTTTGTTTTAAGAATATTATGTTCTAATAGCAAAACATCATGCAAACAAGTAAGAGAATCAAATTTAGCATTTAAAGCATAATTCTCTTTTTCGAATAAAGCAATTCTAGAAATAAAATCATCATTTTGTTTCTTTAAAAAATCAATAGAAGAATCGTGCAAAGAAGTTAACACAAGCGTTTGACTTTTAAGATCTTCTATAGACGAGGAAAGAGATTTGATTTTTAAGATTAAAGCCTCATTCAAACTCTTTAAAGAAACACATGATAAGTTTTGAGAATCAAGTCTAGATAATAAATCATTGTTTTCATTTCTCAAAAACTCATTTGCTTCTTCTAAATGAATAACCTTTTCAGAAAGTTCTTCATTTGTAGAATGTAGGTTGTCAAGAATCTCTAAGGATTGTTTAGCCATGGCTTTCCACTTAGAGCATTTCTTGCATTTAGAAGAAACATGATTGTCTATGCTACTAGAAGTAAAACCCTCTTTATCGGAGGAGGAGTAGGAGGAATACGATGCCATAGAAAAATAATAAGGATCTACTCTAAGGATGTTAAGCCTAACAATAGAGTCCTTGCTCTGATACCAATTGTAGGAACCCTAGAGGAGGGGTGAATAGGGTCAAGCTAACTAATCAAGCACTTAGCACAAGCTAATGGGCGATTTAAAAATATAAATGCAATAGAAGAAGCAAAATAATACCGACACCCGATGTATTCGGTATCCTTCCTAGAGGTAATCCAGTCCCGAAACTCTCTCCGGATTTAATCCACTATTTGAGCAAATAGTTACACACGAGTTTGGATCCGAAGAACTCGCCAACTTCTTACACGAGAGCTTTAGTCCGAAGGCCTCTTCGACTTCAACCGAGAGTTTGGATACGAAGACTCTCCAACTTCAACCGAGAGTTTGGATACGAAGACCCTCCAACTTCAACCTTTCACAATAGGTTTTGATCTCCTTATACAACAAGATGAAGATCTCACTTTACAACTCAATAACTCTAACACAATTTGTGGATGGCAAATAAAAGTTTTGTAGAGTTGTTTATGGATAAGCTTTGGTGGTTTAGAAATTTTTAGGCTCAAAGTATCAACCTTGAATGAAGGGATTCAAGGCTATTTATAACTAAAGCATTGAAAAGAGCTCAAAGGCAACTTTTCAGTCAACGAACCGGTATGCTGTCGGTATGAACCGCATACCGTCGGTACACCGGTCTGGAATGCAATGGCTAGAAATATAGCCGTTGGGATCATTAAATGCTCAAAATTCGACCGTTAGAATTTCAACATTACTAAATCGGTATACCGTCGTTATGGACCGGCATGCCGTCGGTATACCGATTTTGTAGACAGAAACTTTTTATGAACAAAATCGGTATACCGTCGGTATAGACCGGTATACCGTCGATATGCTGATTTACATCCGAAAATGATCCTGGGCTAATTTCTATCTTAGCTTTCAATTTTGCCATCCATTTTTTGTGTTTACAATTATTCCTAAAACTCATTACAGACTCCATAAATACTGTAGCAGGTGCAGGCTTCTTCAGAGTCTTGAAATGATGATGGCATGGCTTGGCTTCTTCCTTTGTTAGGTGATGGCTTTTTCCCTTGGCGGCAGCGGTCCAAAGATATCTAGTTTATGAAAACTGAATACCTTTCGAGGGCTTCGCCTCCGAACCTCCGACGAGGGGCATTGCCCCCTCGACCCCCGTCCGCTGACCGGGCAAGGGAACCCCGAGTGCGTGGCTCCGGAGATGTCGTCGTGTGGTTCAGAGAAATCTTGTGGAATCCGTCGTCTTTGGCCCACCATGATTTTTTTATTGCATATGTCTATATTAATCTTGCTTATTGCTTTTTTGCATGTACATGTTAGACGAACAAAGCAATATACATAGTAGCAAGTATGATAAGTTTAATGCACATTAGGACAATATTGAGTTTAAGTATAAGTGCTAAGGTGATATCATAAATGTTAATGATATCATAATGATTAAAATTAATTAAATAACCAAAATAAAAAACATAGTTTTGATTTTGGCAACCCGATTAAATTTAAGATAGATAAGCTCGTATCATTAATATGTAAACCAATAGGCACATATCACCAAAGGTATAAGTATAAATAGAAATGACATAGCGATAGTATGAAGATTAATGATAAAGAAATGCTAAACTTAACATATTAACCATATTCAAAAACATGATACAATCATTGGGCCAACAATTGCAGCCGCCATCATTTCACTTGGAAGAACCGCAACAAATTAAGATACGAGGGTCACTTATATACTCCAAATCAACTGATCAGGGAGGTTCTCAGGCAGAAGCTCAAAATCAGTAGAATCTGCAAGCACGCCAGGGAGTGTTTTTGGCAATCCTTGGTCAACTGAGTGTTTGGGCGGTGTGCGGGGGTTGGCCCTCCGCCACCTTATTTTGTTGTCCTTCTTTTTGTGCTTACTTATAAATGCTTCGGCATTTTACGTCTTACTCATGAATAAATCTTGGGGTTTTGATATATATATATATATATATATATATATATATATATATATATATATATATATACACACACACTTAAATATATATATATATATATATATATATATATATATATATATATATATATATATATATATATATACACACTCGTAGGGCTGCGCCTTAATAGACGATGTTCTGAAGGAGCTTCCCCGAGTTGACGACCAGGTTAGTATATTAGTTGGCGAGCCGTTCATGGCTTCAACATACTGCCTCCCATCGGATGGATGTGGGCCTGGCGCTTCTGCCCCGGCTCAGAGTGCTATGGCCCAATACGAAGAATCCCGAGAGTGGGGGATGACACCACTGGTATTATTGGGTGACTCTGCAGAGGAGTTAGAAGCGTTAGACATGTGTGTGATGGCGGAGGAGTTTGCTCTGGTAGTGGTGCCTGCAAGGGAGGATGGATTATCGAAGGGAGGGGCTCAGGACAGAATAGGGAGCTCCGCGGGATCGGTCCTGTCACGACCCGCTCCCGAATAATCGGATACGAGTCGGACACGCCCAGCCTTCGTCGTTAGACACGACGAGGTAAGCTATACCAATGCTAGGAAAATCTAACAAGTCAAAATATAAGAGTAATACAATCCATCACAGCATCTACAACAATTCTAGAACGATCACCATAATCCATAAGTCAATATATAATTTATATATACATATAAGTACAAGAGACAAATCCTATAACCAAAATAAAATACAGCTATGACTCTCAGTGTACAATATCTATAAGTAAAGCTAACAATCTAAACCTGAAAACCTCTAGCTAAGTTATGGCTCCATCATGCTCGGCTAAGATCCCGGGCTTTGGCCCAAAAGGTAGAATGATATCCTGCAAGTACACCTGCAACATATCTAGTCAGGAGCGGAGCAAAGTACAATTCTACGTAATGAACAAGAACATCATGATATGAAATGAGTACAAAAGAACATGTAAAGTAGAGGAAAGTACATAAATGTAAAGTACAGGCAATAAAGTACAAGAATGTACACCATGAACCTGAAGTACAAAACATGACATGTGCACAATATTTGAAATACAACTAGCATATATGACCAACTGGAGTGAGTACAGGAATAAGTACAGGAGTACATGAATATCGGTACAGCTTAGGACCCGCATGCACGAAGCGAGGCCTAAGTTATCTATATGAATATCAAAACATGGGTATGGTCACATAGCTAGTGTATTTCCCCTCTCCGACTACAAGTAAGTACAAGAACATGAAAGTACAAGAGTACAAGATATCGTGTCATCATGTCATCAAGAGAAGTACAAGATATGAAATATAAATGCACAACACCATAGAATATACTTGCCTTGCAAAAGAAAATCGATATCGGAAATGTAGTAGTCTCTATTTTCACCTAGAATGAGTACAAGTTGAATAAGCTCTAATCAGTGGCCTTTAATTATTATTTCTAACTAGATAATTATCGTTTGCTTCTATTAAACTAATTTCATAATATAACTAGCTAATGAAATAAAACTTCATAATAAACAGTTAAAATCTTCATAGCAAATTATATATATATATATATATATATATATATATATATATATATATATATATATATATATATATATATATATATATATATATATTAGGCACATTGTACCAATTTTCTGTGTAGAGACCTAGCAACTAAGTTAATTCAAGAAGTAATTACTATCTAATTAATCTAGCACATTATCATAACAACTATATAGGATGAGCATATTTTGGGCAATTATTACCAGGAATATCAAGACAATCTTGTCAACAAAATCAATATCAAAATTATATTAACTGGACCATAACTCCAGTCCCAGACTCAAAATGCATACATACAACCCAACCCAACTTTTGACATCAGCGTATCCCTCTTTTTGAACCAACCTGCCATAACCCCTAGCAACTTCACATCATCAACCCATTCTTATAAACCCCCTAAATTTTTGGGAATATTTTTTTGTTATTTAAAAAGACTTAAAAATGAATTTATGCAATTTATGATTTTATTAGAAATGATCTTAGCCATTGTTGAGTTTTGGAGCACTAGACGACCATGAACTTTGGCACAGAAGATGTAGCAGTGTGCTTTGACCAGTATATTAGCCATGCCGTGGGAGGCCTAGCCATAGTTCTGTCCAAACTAGGAAAACCAAGCCAAGTTGTGAATTGACTCATTTAAATTATTTTAATTAAATATTATTTTATATATTGATTTTTGGATGATCCGGTTTGTCCAATTTAGTCCGAACTGGGCCCAAACCAAATTTTAGCCCATGTAGATATGTGGAGTGACAAAGACGACCCTGTAGGCATATTTTATGAGTGTGCAAATGTTCTTAATATTATTTTAAAAATTTGAGAAACATTTTCTAAATATTAAATAGTGTTACAAAATTTATATTTTTACTATTGATAATGTTTTACAAAAATGGTACAGTTTTCTGGACCCGAATAAGAAGTGTGGTAAAGTCCATCCAAAACCACCATTTGGTTTTTTTATTATTTTATTATTTTATTATTTTCAAAGTATTTTGTGAGAAATTAAATCAATAATTATTTATATTATTATTAGTTGTCAATTTTATTGTCAATTTTATTGTCAACTATATATATTATATATATATATATATATATATATATATATATATATATATATATATATATATATATATATATAAAATGTATTATATATATGTAGATAAGATGTAAATTTTATTTAAATTTTATAGAGATTTATTGTGTGTGTGTGTGTGTGTGTGTGTGTGTGTGTGTGTGTGTGTGTGTGTGTGTATATATATATATATATATATATATATATATATATATATATATATATATATATATATATATATATATAAGACTAAAAGATAAGAGAATAGAAATATATATATATATATATATTTATATATATATATATATATATATATATATATATAGATATATATATATATATATATATATATATATATATATTTCTATTCTCTTATCTTTTAGTCTTATATATATATATATATATATATATATATATATATATATATATATATATATATATATATATATATATATATATATATATATATAAGACTAAAAGATAAGAGAATAGAAATATATATATATATATATATATATAGTGGTGGTCGGCCCCACCATGGGCAACCGACCACAACACAACAAATAAGCAGCAACAGCTGCTACAAAAGAAGGGGCCGACCCCCCTTTACAAGCAACAGTAGCAGCAATAGGCCGATCCCCCTTTCCCCTTCATATATATACATACATATATATTACTAAACCCTAATCAATTCTCCCATCTCTTCTTCCTTCTTTCTCTCTCCTTCCTTCATCCTCCTCTCTCCTCCGCTCATCCCTTTCCCAGCGAGCACCTCCATGCCCAGCCACAGCAGCACCCCGCGACAATGACAACGGAAACAACAACAACGACAACAACAACAGAATTTAAAATCAAGGTACCCAACTTCTCCGTTGGATTTCTCTCTCGATTCAAGTCCGTTTTTAGATCCGTAAATTCGTGTGGAAAGCTCACATGACCCTCTTCGAGATCCCCCAGGTGGATTTCGACATGGCCATCCAACTTGCTCGAAAAATCAAGACAAAGTTGGAGAAAAAACCACTTTTCTGGAATATTAAAAACTGTTTTAAAACACCAACTTGTCGGCCACTTTTTTTTTCTGTACAATAGAATTTTGTAGAGACTAATTGAAGACAGTCAAAGATAACATAACCAAGATTGTAACGCACTTTCTGGAATCACTTTTCATCACGTATGTAAAAAGTTACACGTTGTCAAAGTTTCACGAAAAATTATAAATTCTGTTTTCGAAAATTAGAAAGATACCCCGATACGGCGTGCGCCCCGACAAACCGGGATACGTGGTCGCACACTATACGCATCGAAAGGCGTGTATGGATGTTGTCGACATGTGGGAACTGACGGAACCCGATTTTGTTGCATGTGCACGATGAAATCAGTGCGTATCTGTCGAGATACCCCCGTATCGACCTTTTGCAAACTTGGTCATAATTTCGTATACACTAATCAAATCGCGACAAAACTTGCACCATTGGACTCAAAATATTTTTTTGGTCCTTTGAGCCAAGTTTGGTCCGATTCTGAGACAGTTGACTGGGACGCTATTTTGGTGGGCCCACAATCTCACTCAACGGACGATTTTGTGCACAACCCACCGGAATCCAAAATTGGACATACCGTTGGGTTCGTCTCATCAAAACAAATCTGTAGACATGTAGTTTGACGACTTTAGAGACCGTAGCTTCTGGCATGCATTTCGGTACAAAGCGGGTCCAACAGCGGACATCGTTTTGATCCGAAATTACGATTTTGCCCATGTTCCAGAATTTAACTTTTGGACAGGCATTTCTTAGGCATATCTTTTAACTCGTTCGTGATATTTGTTGCAGCATCCGGAGTCATCAGCGGGATTTGGCTTTTCTTTCTTCGTTTATTTGTCTATTCGAGCTACTGGATTATTCTCTTTTGCAAATAACCTCATGCAAGATACCTTACCATTATACTGTTTATATTCAGTCTGTATTTTATTACATATCAGAGTTTATTATTTCCAGTTACTACAGTTCTTGATTTACTACATGCTCAGTAATTATTAGTTTACTTTGTTACTATCCTTTGATTGCATATGAACCTAGAGTTAGGGTACTACCGTTTGTAGTGTATTGCATATGCCTCGACACAGTTGTACCACAAGGATGTGTGAGACAAGTAGCATGTAGAGGTCCTTGCGTATGGGATGATCCCCCTTGTGCATGCGTTAGGGCTAACTGCTAATAGAGGCATGTTAGGAGACTTAACAGTTAGTAGAGGTATATGAGACATGGATGTGACTCTGTTAGGCATTGGGTGGGAAGAACAGTTCCTTAACGTATGAGTCACTTATGCACTTCCCTATTGTCAGTTATCTCTGGTGGAGATACGATCCTGGATCCTGATACCTGATTTCCTGCTGGCCTCTGACATTCGATGAATGTTATGCTTTGAGGTCTCTGGTATCCTGATGGGACCATACCTGAGATTCCTGCTCCCGAGCCAGATGCCCATGCGTTGGAGGTTTGTTCTTAACTGCATGAACACAGTAGTACAGTTAGGTACCTTATGGATGTCTTGTCACTTATTTTGGTTTGTGACATATTATATATTCAGTTTATTATGACATATTCTTCCTGTATCTTGTTACGTCCCTCTGAGGACCTGGTTATCTCTTCAGGTGTGTGCTTCTGTGATATTGCAGGTGTTCTAAGCCGAGGCCGTGATCTTCTCCATACTTTCGAAGATGATTGCACTTGGCTCGTAATGTTATTTCATCTATTCCTTCTTGTATATTTTATTTGAGATAGTTGGTAGTGGACTTTGTCTCCGCCCAACTTTTGTGCAAATTATAATTCTGTGTTGATTCCTATTTTATATTGATTCTTTTATTGTGGATGAGATTAGTATCATGGATTACTGTATTTTACAGCTTATGCATACATACGATGGTTCCATATATTGGAATATACTTCGTATGTATGCAGATGGCATAGATACGTACCTAGTCCTAAGTATTTTGGGACTGGGGTGTGACGTGCTTTTGTGGTAGCCCATGCAGGTCGAGTTTGTCACCTCGGTTACGTTACTGTACCGATGTGAGCCTGCAACATAGGATTAGAATGTAGGAATCTCATCCATACAGCTCACTACAAAAAAGTAAACTTTTGGGATGATACTATTATGAACACTAGTATTAAACGTCCTATAAATTTAGTTTTTGGGACGACTATATTTTTTGTAACAAAAAATAGTATTATTTGAGACATATTCAAAAGTAGATCTCTTTTCTGGGACTATTAAATTTTTATCCCAAATAAATCTTAGGACCGTCCTAAGTAATCTCGACGGGAATACCAAATATTTGGCGGCTCATTACTATTTTTTTGGAATTAATTTTCTTGTTCTTCTTTTCTCTCATATCCGTTGGATCTCTTACTAGAAATTCCTACCGTTGAAAAATTTAACCATGCCCTAATCCTAAATCTTATTTCTTTTTTTCCCAATGAACTCTCACATCCCCTCTCTCTGTCTCTTAACTATTTTTTCCCCATCCTCCCTTACAAAATTATCTTCTTTTCCAATCAACTCTCACATGCTCCCTCTCTCTCTCACTCCGATCTCGTTTTCATACTCACCATCAGGTGTCTTGTTCCCTTTGCAACTCAGGTTAGTCTCTCTTCCTTCAAAGTCTTGCACAATGGGTCAATACAGAGCCAACAATGTTTTGATCCTCATTTCTCTTCTCCTGGTCGAGTACCATCCCGATCTGTTGAATTCTACCTTCGGATTTTGCGACGGCGGCTCGGACCAACGACGATAATGATGCCAGGGAAGGGACAGATGGGCGGTCCTGATCGTCGGATCCAACCACTATTAACAGCCCTAGGTGAAATAGTTTTACTTTTTTTTTCTAATAAATTTATTTTATAGATTTTAGGTTATGGAAGCATCTTATTTGCTTGTTCTATTTGTAAAAATTAATAGTGAAGAAAAATATTTTAATTGATTTTTTCATATATGTGTGTGTGTGTGTGTGTGTGTGTGTGCGTGTACGTGTGCATGCGTGCGCGTGCGCATTGTTTTTGGCCTTCTCCTAAAATTTTGTCATGTAAAGTAAAAAAATTTAGAGTCAAATAGCTGTTGTAACTTATATAGTTTTATAGGATAATAAATTATTAGGTAATGAAACTTCATTTTTTTCCTATTCCTTTGATCAGTTTAATTTTGGATTAGAAAATCATAGTCAATGGTAGGAGTTTAATTATGGGTAAAACAACAATATTGCCAAAGAAATTGAAGGATTTCTAGTCAATCGATGGTAAAACGAGATCCGCTCGAGAGTGGACAGAGAAAATTAGAGGAAAGAGAGCGAGATACAGTTAAAAATTAAACCAGGGATTTAGGTTGTCGGTGCCGGAATTGCTTTGGCGATTTGAAGCGGCCATGGATAAAGAACAGGGATTTAGGTTGTCGGTGCCAGAATTGCTTTGTAATGTAGTATGAAGTCTTCAAAAAGACTACAATGGTGCTAGTACATTAATAAGTTGCATGCATTTAGTGAATATGGGAATGATTTATTCTATTACTGTATTAGTATTCAGGCAAGCATCCCTACATTCATCGTCCATTACATATTAGAGGTATCCAGTTTACTCGAGTGATACCCCTACCTTTTGGATCATGATGAGTCCCATAAGCAAATGTCATTTTTTTCTCAAGAAGAGGATATATTTTAGCTATGTTGTATGGACAGGTACTCAACACAACCCATTTCAGACATAATGACATGCAACCGACACCTATTTTGGTGTCTCCTAGTTATTAGTGTGTCTTTTTGGATCGACGGAGCTTCTTCCTAGGCCTCGACTTATGTTGCATGGTCACAATACGACCGCAACAAAAGTATTTGACAAAATGTTATAGACGCACGACATAGACACCGGTAACTATTTTTGGAGTGTCCAAGTTGTTCCCATTTCATCTCTGATTCTATCACTTGGTTCCAATATGCGTCCAACACGGCATACATCTGTGATTGTTCGTGCTTCCTAGGTCACTGAAGATATATTGGGCTGTTTTGGGATAGAGTTTATGGATCTGAATTTGTTGTGTTTGTGCAGTTCTATCTTTTCTGCTTCCGATCATCGGGTACAGGAAGGTGTTGGCTTTGTTACGTTACTTGTTGAACAATGTCGCTTTGTGGTTGCTGTGGTTTATTTCTACAAGTTATATTTTTTCTAATTGTTCTTTTGGGGGTTCAAAATTAGACTAAACTATCACATCTGGTGGTTATTAATGTCATTTTTAAAAAATCATTCCATAAAGGTGGTACTTATAAAACTTATGAAACTTATTACCAAACTAGCCATGTTTCTAAACTCATATTTTCGAAAAGAGCTAACATTAGTGAAATCACATTTTGTTTTCAACATGACTTATTAGACATGCTAGATGGACTTGAAATTGTGTTACAAGATGCAATTAAAAAAGGATGGTATGTTGGTAACATGTTTCAGAACTAGAACTTTTATAGAATATTTGTTTAAGAAAGACATTATTTTTACAAGAGTCCTAATGTGCATATGGGGTAAATGTCAATTTTACTTTTTTGTTGCATTCTTATTCTATTTATTCTACTTGTTGCATTCTTATTCTATCTATTTTACTTCATATTGAGGTTGACCCTCATTTTTGTAGTTTACAACTAGTGAGTGGATATGATTCATTAACTTTGCAGTATCCTTCTTGTAAAGGTTTTCAGTTTTGCATTCTTATTCTATCTATTTTACTTGTTGCATTCTTATTCTATCTATTTTACTTCATATTGAGGTTGACCCTCATTTTGTAGTTTACAACTAGTGAGTGGATATGATTCATTAACTCTGCAGTATCCTTCTTGTAAAGGCTTTCAGTTTTGCTATTGAAGGACACTACAGCTGTCCTGTGAGCATGTGTTGTATTTTGCTCCAATCCAGCTCAATATTCTATTCATCAATGTAATCCCCTTATCCTAGTTCTTTTCAATAATTGCATATAATTTTGTAAACTATTATGATCAAGATTTAAGCATCTTTTTGACAGATATTTGGAGAGTGTATATGCCTTTTGTCACCCCCAGTTTTCGAATTAGGGGTATTTTGTCATTTTTCAAGTTTTATAATTTCTAGGAATTTTTATTTATTTTATGTGATTTTTTGGGATTTATTTGGTTTGGTTTGGATTTTATCCAATTCGGACTCAAGTTGGAGACCCGAGATACCTTGACCCTAGTGGGACCCACATACTAGCTGGGCTTGCCTACATACCATCCTAATTAGGTTAGAAATCATAAACCCTATTTCCATGGCTTTAAGTCCATTTTGAGGCTTAATTAGTATTT
>JANAVB010042603.1:0-49908 GCA_029216955.1 Iris pallida
CAGGGTATCTACATTCACACATCTCACAAAGTATGGAGACTTCTAGAAGTGACGCATGAAGGAACCACCCAAGTCAAGGAATCAAAGATAAGCCGTCTCACTCAAGAATACGAGCTTTCAAGATGAAGCCAAATGAGACGATCACGTAATGTTCACAAGATTTCTCGATATCATCAACCCCCTGTCTTCGCTCGGCAAACAATATTCAAATCACGAAAAGATTCGCAAGCTACTTAGGGGGCTCCCAAAGATTTGGAACCCCAAGGTGACAGCCATTATAGAAGGAAATGATCTCACAACCATGTCCATGGAGACCTTGATGGGAAAGCTAATGACTCATGAGCTTGACCTCAAGGACTTCGAAGAGCGTGCTCCTAAGGCTAAGGAGATCGCACTCAAGCTCACCGACGGAGGGCTGACCCCGAAGAGACGGATGACGAGAACTCAGAAGGTGATGATCAAGCTCTCTCATCCGCAACTTCAAGAAATTTCTTCGCTTCAACCGAAGAAAGAAGGAACCACAAGAAGACGACGAAGAAGAGCCAACCTGCTACAGTTGCAAGAAGACAGGACACGTCCGAAAAGACTGTCCATTCTTAAAGAAGGGCAACCGCTATGAGAAACCTTACAAGAAGACTTCCTCAAAGAAATATGCCAACATGAGCATTTGGCATGAAAGTGAAGCTAGTGACTCCGAGGAAGAAAAGGATTCTTCTCAAGCTACTGCAAATGTGTGCCTAATGGCAACATCCGACAAGGTATCAAACGAAACTCTTGATGACTTCACTTTTGATGAACTTGGCGATGCTTTTACCGATTGCTTAACGATCACAAAAAGGTCATTGGCAAATACAAACATGCCAAGGACAAAATTAAAAGTCATGAAGTCAAAATTCAAAGACTTTCTTTACTGCTTGATAACATTAGAGACACTTCACCCACGGATGTAACAGATGAGGTATCTAAGCTTAAAATAAGCTTACATGATGCCGAAGCACGCATTGAACAACAAACACAAGAAATCACAGCACTCAACACGAGCTTGCAGAAGAAAAGAGTAGACACAAGATTTCTATTACTAAGATGCATGGTTTGAATGCTAAGGTTACTGAACTGCAAGCTGTCTCTAAGAAACTAGAGACTAAATTGGGAAAACAGGTTGCTTACCTCAAACCCAAGAGACACACACAAAGCATGACACTACTCATACTGGTCAACCACGTCATCCACATGCTGCTCATAATCATGCTTATATATACACACAATTTTATAATGCACACAAACTACATGCACGTAGAAATAATTATCATACTACACATAGATACAACCACCAGCATGTTACACAAAATCACCATCACTCAACACATAGACATCATCACCATGCTATTCCATATAGACATCATCACCATGCTACTCCTTATAGACATTATCACCATACTGCTCCACATCACTCTACATATAGACAATATCACCATGTCACTCCATATCACTCTACACAGTCATCATCACCATGCTAATTCTACATATCATCATACTTCTCCTCATCACTCTACTTATAGACATCATCAGCATGCTCCTAATATAAATAGAAATGCTACATATACTTATTGTGGTTTATATGGACACATTTCACCACAATGTAGAATTAGAAGATTAGTAGATAGAAAGATATATGCATGGTTTCCAAAAATTAACTTTTCAGGACCCTCAAGAACTTGGGTACCAAAGGTCACATCTACTCTTGATGTAGGTGGACCTTCCCCCTCAACTAAGAGTAAGTGGATTCTCGATAGTGGATGCTCGCGGCATATGACGGGAGACGCAAATCTTTTGTATCACTATCGATGAAGAGAAAAGGATATGTATCCTTCGGTAATAACCTAAAAGGTTATATTATAGGTAATAGTATTATTGGCTATCCTCCCTCTCCCGTAATAAAGGATTTTGTCTAGTGACCGAGTTAAAGCATAACCTGCTCAGCATTAGTCATCTTGTGACCATGGATATGACATTAACTTTGGATAAAACAAATGCCTTATTTATGATAGGTCAACGGAAGACATTGTTTTGAAGGGATAAGAGAGGATAATATCTATATTTTTTATTTGTCTATAGATACTAACAATACAGGTAGATGCCTATATGCTCATAAGGACGAAAGATTATTATGGCACCAGCGTCTTGGTCATGCCAACATGGATACTATCTCCAGGCTATCGACTAAGAAGCTAGTTAGAGGCTTGCCCGATATCACATTCAAAAAGGACACGGTATGTGCCGAATGTAATTGAATAAGGCAACTAAGTCTTCATTTCATTCTATAAACTCTGTAAGTACTTCTAGACCTTTGTAACTTCTCCATATGGATTTATTTGGCCCTAGTAGAGTAGTCAGTCTTGGTGGAAAACTCTATGCCTTTGTTATTGTTGATGACTTTTTAAGATTTACTTGGGTTTTTTTTCTTACAAATAAAAGTGATGCTATTTCAGTTTTCAAGATTTTTGCAAAGAAAGTTCAAAACAAAAAAGGCTACATGATTACTCGAATCCGAAGTGATCATGGAGGCGAGTTCGAAAATTCTGATTTTAAAAGTTTTGTGATTCTAATGGTTTTGATCATGAGTTTTCTTGTCCAAGAACTCCTCAACAAAATAGTGTTGTGGAGCGGAAGAATAGGACTCTCGGCGATATGGCTAGAGTCATGTTGAACAAGTTTTCACTTCCGAAATACTTTTGGGCTGAAGCTGTCAGTACAGCATGCCACATTTTAAATAGGGTGCTTATTCGTCCCATTACAAAAAAATACCCTATGAGCTTTGGTTTGGGAGAACCCCAAATGTTTCTTATTTTAGAGTTTTTGGTTGTAGATGCTTTATCCTTAACACCAAAGACAACTTAGGCAAATTTGATGCCAAAGCTGACGATGGTATTTTTTTTGGCTATGCTGCCAAAAGCAAGGGATATAGAGTTTTTAACAAACGCTCATTAATTGTGGAAGAGTCTACCAATGTGACTTTTGATGAAGATAACAGTGCAGCAGCTACTCTTGATGATGATGTTGAGCCTTCAACTTCTACTCCAATGAATACCACAACCGAAACCAATTCTCTGGAGGGCTTGCCAAAGAAATTCTTTTCAAGCCACCATATCCAGAAAATTTGGTGATCGGTGAGGTTTCACGTGGAGTAACTACTAGATCCTCATTAAGAGACTCTATTGCTAGCACTGCCTTTATTTCACAAATTGAGCTAAAAACATTTTAGAAGCTTTCAATGATGAATTTTGGATTTCTGCTATGCAAGAGGAACTCAACCAATTCGAGAGGAGCCAAGTATGGGAACTCGTTCCTAGACCGACTAATCACTCGATTATTGGTACTAAATGGGTTTTTAGAAACAAAATGAATGAAGATGGTTCAGTCACACGCAACAAAGCTCGTCTAGTAGCCCAAGGATACAACCAAGAGGAAGGTATCGACTACGATGAGACGTATGCTCCTGTTGCTAGATTAGAATCTTCGGATGCTTTGTGCATTTGCAAATTTTCAAAATTTTAAATTATTTCAAATGGATGTTAAAAGTGCTTTCTTGAATGGATTTATTAAGGAGGAAGTTTATGTGAAACAACCTCTTGGCTTTGAAAATCACAAATTTCTCGACCACGTGTTCAAGCTAAAGAAAGCGCTATATGGCCTCAAACAAGCCCCTAGAGCTTGGTATGAACGGCTAAGCAATTTCTTGCTTGAGAAAGGTTTTTCAAAAGGGAAAATTGACACCACACTTTTTATAAAATCTTTGAAAGACACTATTCTTTTAGTACAAATATACGTAGATGATATTATATTTGGTTCTACTGATGAAACCCTTTGTCAAGATTTTGCCAAGTGTATGCAGACCGAGTTTAAGATAGCATGATGGGGGAGCTCAACTACTTTCTTGGGCTGCAAGTCAAACAAATGTCAAATGGAACCTTCATCTGTCAGTCGAAGTATACAAAGGATATGCTGAAGAAATTCGACCTTGACAACGTCAAACCAATCAGCACTCCAATGGCTACTTCAACCAAACTTGAACCAGATGATAGCGGCAAACCCGTGGACCAACGTAAGTATCGAGGTATGATAGATACAGTCTACTCTATCTTACTGCTAGTCGCCTATATTATGTTTAGCGTTTGCCTGTGTGCTAGATATCAAGCAAATCCTAAGAATCACACATGACCGCTGTTAAGCGTATCTTTCGATACCTTAAGGGTACGTTACAGTGGGCCATGGTATCCCAAGTCAACATCATTTGACCTCATTGGTTACTCTGATGCTGACTTCGTCGGATGCAAGGTCGACCGTAAAAGTACGAGCGGTACGTGTCATTTATTAGAAAGGCTTTTCTCTTGGTTTAGCAAAAGCAGAATTCTATCGCACTATCTACAACAGAAGCTGAATACATCGCACCTGGGCGTTGTTGTGCACAAATTCTGTGGATGAAGCAAACCCTTGAAGACTACAACTTATCTTTCATGCATATTCCAATCTTTTGTGACAACACTAGTGCTATAAATCTTACTAAGAACCCCATTTGTCACTCACGCACGAAACATTAAAATATGTCATCACTTTTTGCGTGATCATCAGCAAAATGGCACGATTAACTTAGAATTTATTGACACTGATCATCAGTTAGCAGATTTCTTCACAAAACCATTATACGAAGAGCGCTTCAATTTTCTTTGTCGTGAACTTGGAATTTTAGATGAAGCTGTTGTAAATTAAAATAAACCTGCATAAATATCGAGTATATCTTGATTCTCTTATGATGAACTTGCTATGGGTACAAGCCGAAAGGGTCCTTCTGACAACAAGGCATAAATACCTAAGACACGGTGCACTAGTCCTCAGGACAACCGCTAGCTGGGATCCGGCCCCTGCAACTAACCCATGACAGTTTCAAAATATTAAATTATGATATAATTTCTTGTTTATTATACGGTTCATTTTTAATTATCACGTGCTGAAATACTATTTTTTCAACTTCGTATTGCTGCTTCGAACTCACTATCTGTTATTCATTTGTTTACTTATTGGATCTTTTCTTGTATTTATACTCTTATCTTTTTGATCTTTCTTACTTAACCATTTTTTTTCTGCCTGATTCCTATTCTGTGACCAGGATCCGGAATTCGGTCTGAACTCTGCCTTACCAGAGTTCGGGCCGAATTCGGCCTGACTGTTCCAGAACCGGGAACAGTCTCAGCCGTTGATCAAAAGTTAGATCCAATGGCCATTATTTGCTCCGACCAAGAGAAACCCTTCCCATATTTTCGGGTTCTCTTCCCTCTCCTTCCTCATTACCACCTTTTCACTTCTCCAATACAATTCTCTCAAAACCCTAACCCTAATTTCTCTTTCTAGAGCTCAACTCTTCCCCAAACTCAATGAGAAGGATTCCTTTTCAATTCTCCTTCATTGCTCATCACTAGTTTGAGGTATAATTCCATACTTTTCTATATCTCAATTTCTTTCATTATCTATTGTGTTATGGCTCCTCGTTTGTTCAACCGCGGGAAGAGACTTCGGACAGAGGGAGCATCCTCGTCGAATGCTCCTCCTCGCGTTGAACCGCCCGTTGCACCACCTTTACGGCCATTGAACAACAAATCTATCCGTTGTTCAATCCTCCACGTTCGCATGATCCAAACACTTTTGACGACCGAATTTTTGTATCACTAGACGCCTCAAATGATGGTTTAGTAATTTTTGGACACGTCCGGTGTTTGCGGGACACCCCATCAACTTTACTATATTCTCACAATATGATGCACTCTTTCATGACCTTTGCCTTGATGAACTTGTTACCACAAATTCGGTCATTTATTAGTGCTATTCAAATGTTCTACTGCAACTTAACCCATGATGATACTCATATTTATTCACGAGTTGTGGGAATTGATATCTCCTTTGACGATATCGAATTGGCCGAATATCTTGAGCTTTAAGAGCCTAATTCTTGGAAAAAGCTTGTTGAAGCTAGATCATTCCAATTTCCTGAAGGGATTTCACTTGAAAGCTTCAAGGACGACTTGTGTAGCCCTAACACACGTCCTCGTAAGCTTTTGGCTAAATTTCTCAATCCCTATTTCTATAACTTCATCGGATCATTTTCAACACCATTCTACCCAAAGCGGGTTCTACCGATGAAGTCACTTATTTTGAAATCTCGGCATTGTATCATCTCCACTTCCATGTTCCCTTTAATCTTCCACGCACAATGATGGATTGGATGATTAATTGTAGGAAGAAACCAAGATCTTTGGTTTATGCATTATACCTTCCTATGATCTTTCGTACATTTTATGTACCCCTTGATGAGTGTCCATTCTTACCTGCCCCTGTCTTCCTCTCTAAGGCACGGAGGCTTCAGGCGGCCGTTGGCTCACCAGTCGTGTCTGAGTATTCTGATGATGAGCCAGATGCCCCTCCTCTTGGACAGGATCATCTTCCTCCTCCTGCCACTCTCGAGTCTCTTCAGACTATGCTCCGAGATCGCTTCACCTTGGAGGACGATCGTTGGACTCAGCTGGATTACCGAACTACCTTGCAGATGATGCCATCAGCAACTTGCTGCATGATATTCGGTATTCCACGTCTCGTCATCCTTCCATGCCCATTCCTATGGAGCGAGATCCCGGTCGTGAGGGCTATCGTATCGATGACCCTTGGGTCATTCGCTACTTGGATCCAAGATGCAGCCATCGTGACCCTCGTCGCTCCTTTACTGATCCATCGGACGACGCTGGGCCTTCACGCACTCGATGATAGATATGGACTGCTCCCTGCTACTGCTACTGAGGATCATAGATTATGGTTTATGTATTTTGCTTTTAGTTACTTTTATGTACTTGGTTTGTATTAGACTTATTATGGGTTGTGACTTTTGAGACTTTGGTAGTTCTATCAGTTTATGTCATTTCTTCTCTTATCTTTTGAGACATTTGGTCGTTATATCAGTTTATATGCAGTTTCTTCTCTTATCTTTTGGTGTGTTTGCCAGTTATTACTTGTTTATCTATAATTGTTAAATGCCAAAAGGAAGATATGTATATTCTATATGTGCTTTTGGAAGAATGTTCTTAACAGGCCAACAAGATGCATTGTTTACGGGGGAGCTATTTTTAAGCTCGGTAATGATTATGGGGAAGCTATGCTTTTTGTCTTTACATGTGTCCAGGTATGGATATTGAATATAATTATTATTTTGTCAATTATCAATATGGGGGAGATTGTTGACACAAAGTCACTGTCAACCAAATATGATAACATTGACTAAATAATACTTGTAATAATTCAATTAGACACACGACGACTACATCCAGCTCAAGTCAGACGACAGCTTAGTTTTGCAATTTCAAGTCACTGTTGAGTCTGTATTTTATTTATTGAGTCTAGATGTAAGCTGAGTTGTGCTGAGCTCTTGAGACTTTACCTATAACCTACCCCGAAATCCATAAGCTCCACACATCAAAATAAGCCCATTGGACCTTAAGACCCATCTGTGCTCTGAGACAGAGTTCGGGCCGAACTCTGCCTCCACACAGAGTTCGGGCCGAACTCTGTCCCCTAAAAATCAGTACCCTAATTTTTAGGGTTGGCTGGTTGCTAGTTTCCAACGGCCAAATATTTAAAAAATCCTACCAGAATTCTGGCCGAATTCTGCCTGCTAATATCCTATAAATAGGCCATGAATTCTCTCATTTTCATTCATCCAATCTTCTCTTCTCTTCTCTCAAAAGCTCAATACAAGCCATACCCTTCTTCATCTACTAGCCACAAGCTTCCCAAGCCTCGATTGCTCAGCATCTCTCAGTTAGGAGTCTTGTCAAGAGTTCAAGAAGTCGCTTGGAAAATTCCAAGCATCGCCACTGCGATCCTTTGTAAGAAGTTGACGTGCTCTTCTAAGAAAAGGCAGGGGTGTAACTACTATTTCACAAATAGTGATTTAATCCTGAGTTCTCAGGCCTGGACTAGTCCTCCACGAGGGAAACCAGGTTAAATCGGCTGTGTTTGCGTATGCTTTCTTGCTCCTTATTTATTTTCGCATTTACTCTGATTAATTTTAGATTGTGAAAGAGTTTAATTTTTAATTGGCTATTATTGCTATAAACTCTATTCACCCCCCCCTACTAGAGTTGCCATCTGTTCTTCATCAACTTCCAATCATGTTCTTTCCGTCCAATGCCAACTCATAACTGCTAAGTCTTCTAGCATGCAATTCTATTAGCAGTTATTTCCTAACGCACGGCTTATACGTACTGGTAGCCAGCCAATCACGCATGTCCGAGTCCTATATGTGACTCACAACAACGTGGTATAAATGTGTCAAGGCCTATGTATGCAACACACAAGGTGGTCCCTTAAATCTAGGTTTAATGTGTAAGAAAAATAATACATAGCAGGAGAATATAAATGAACAGTAAGTTATAACATGTTATGCCATGTATCACAGTTTATTTTGCATAAAGAAAATAATGAATAATGCATGAAATATGAGCTAAAATAATTAAACAGCAAATGGCAAGGTGTCTTGCCTGAGGGTGGTGCGAGATGTAGCAAATCCAACGGTCAGAATCGTCAACACGAAAGTCAAAAACCACAAGGAGCTCCGGATGCTGAAACAAATATCACGAACGAGTTTGGAATAAAAGATATGCCTAGGAAATGCCTGTCCAAAAGTCAAATTCTGGAACAGGGGCAATTTCGTAATTTCGGGTCAAAATGACGTCCGCCGTTGGACCCACTTTACACCGAAATGCGTGCTAATATCTATGGTTTCTAAAGTCATCAAACTATATGTCTACAGATTTGTTTTGATGAGATGAACCCAACGGTATGTCCAATTTTGAATTCCGGTGGGCCGTGCACAAAATCGCCCGTTGAGTGGGAATGTGGGCCCGCTAAAAATGGCGTCCCGATCAACGTCTCAGAATCGGACCAAACTTGGCTCACAGGACCAGAAAACTATTCGAGTCCAATGGCACAAGTTTCATCGCGATATGATGAGTGTGCACAAAGTTGTGACTTAATTTACAAAAGGTCGATACGGGGATATCTCGACGGATACGTACTAATTTCGTCGCACACATGCAACGAAATCGGATTCTGTCAGTTCGCACACGTCGACAACATACATACGCGCCTTTCGATGCGTATAGTGCGCAACCACGTCGCCCGATTTGTCGGGGCGCACGCCATATCGGGTGTTTTTCTACTTTTTAAAAACAGAATTTACAATTTTTCGTGAAACTTTAACAATGTGTAACTTTTTACACACTAGATGAAAAGTGAATCCAGAGGGTGCGTTACAATCTCGGTTATGTTGTCTTTGACTGACTTCAATTAGTTTTTAAGAAAGTTTAATGGACAGCGAGAAAATTGGCCGACAAGTTGGTGTTTCAAAACAGTTTTTAATATTTCAGAAAAGTGGTTTTTCTCTAACTTCGTCTCGATTTTTCGAGTAAGTTGGATGGCCGTGTCGAAATTCACCTGGGGGATCTCGAAGAGGGTCATGTGGGCTTTCTACACGAATTTACGGATCTAAAAATGAATTTAAAATGATGGAGATATCGATCGGGGAAGTGGGATACCTTAAAATAAAAAACTGTTGTTGTTGTCGTCGTTGTGACGACCGGAAGACGGGACTGCTGTCGCTCCGACGAGGTGGCACGCACGCCGAGGAGAGGTACGGGGACAGAGGTGAGAGGAGGAAGGAAGGAAGGAGAGTGGAGGAGGAGAAATAATTAAGAATTAGGGTTTTTCAATATATATAAATATATACATACATATATATGGAGAGGGGGGTCGGCCTCTATTGTTTCTACTGTGCTTTTTTTAAAGGGAGGGGTTGGCCCCCTTCTTAACGAAGCTACTGCTGCTGTTTCATTAATTCATGTGGTGTGGTGGTCGGCTGGTGGTGGGGCCGACCACACCACTTATATTATTTTTATTTTTATTTTTATTTTCCTTTTCTTTACAATCATTTCAAACTTAAATATATTTATCTATCTATATATATGTATATATCCATAAATACTTAGGAAATCTATTTAAAATCCAAATACCATTTAAAATTCAACTATCCAAATAATTTAATATATTTGGGCATATCTACACATATATATAAATTCAATCCTTAATAAATCAACTCAAATAATAATAATATTTAAATAGAAAAACATGTTTATTAAATTTCCACAAAGTAACTTTAATAATAATAGTTTTATAAAATCGTCCCAATGGGTGAACTCATACCGTACACCCTCATCCGGGTCCAAAAATTGTAAAATTTTGTAAAATATTATTTTATTAATAAAATGTAGATTTTTGTACCCAAAGTCAATAATTATTCAACAAGTTCTAAAAATAATTTAAAAATATTTGTACATACACAAAATATTCCTATATGGCCACCTTAGTCACCCCACATGCTCACATGGGCTTAAAATTTTGTTCGGACCCTGTTCGGGCTGAATTGGCCAAACTGGGTCATAAATAAAACCATAAATTGTATAAATTTATTTTGTAAGTCTAATAAAATAATTAAAAAAATAAAAAATAGGGGTTTTACAACCATATCGCCAACCTAGACACAAAGCAAGACTCAATACCAATCACAAGCAAGCACAAACTGAAACTGAAACTAACCTCGAACTCTAACGGTCTCCGGTGGCTATCGGTCCAATACCGCTGCCTATCCTGAGCCATCCGAAGTCTATCTCTGATCAGTCTAACCTTCTCCGCTGAATCTACCACCATCTCCGGGCCAAGCAACACCCTCTCGCCAATATCTTTCCATGATAAAGGAGTGCGATATCTCCATCCATATAGAGCCTCAAATGGTGACATCTCTATACTGGCCTGGTAGCTGTTGTTGTAAGAAACTCTACCAGGTGAAGATGATCTTTTCAAGAACCCCCAAATTCTAGCACACACGTGTGAAGCATATCTTCAAGAGTCTGGATGGTCCTCTCTGACTGTCCGTCTGTCTGGGGATGATAAACGGTACTAAATTTGAGCTGGATGGCCAAACTAGTATACAAACTCCTCCAAAAATGGGAAGTGAAACGACTTTCCCGATCCGAGACTATGCTCACCGGAACTCCATCCAATCTGACTATCTGACGCACGTACAACTCTGCCAGCTTCTCCGTAGACAAACCCACTTTGAAAGGCAAAAAGTGGGCCGATTTGGTCAATCTATCAACGATAACCCATATCGTGTCTTTCCCTCCAGGAGATCGCGGAAGTCCGGACACAAAGTCCATGGTGATGTGCTTCCACTTTCACTCTGGAATGGGTAGTGGCTGTAGCAATCCACCTGGCCTCTACCTCTCGGCTTTCACCTGCTGACATACCAAGCAGCGAGATACAAACTGAGCTACCTCTCGCTTCATGCCATACCACCATACGTGCTCTCTCAGGTCTCTGTACATCTGATTGGCTCCAGGATGCATAGAGTATCGAGAGCGATGCGCTTTCTGAAGAACCTCCTCCCGAAGCTCTCCACTCGAAACGTACAGTCTAGCACCGTGCCTTAGTGATCCATCTTCGGCTATAGAGAAATCGTCGAGCAAACCTGCCCGCACCTGTTCCCTGATGCTTTTCAGGGCAACATCATCATACTGCACTGATCTGACTTTGTCCATCAACTCAGACTGAATCTGTAAGCCCCATATCTGAATCTCCATGCCCGAAATAATTACCTCGATACCCAAACTGTCCAGATCGGCCAAAAGATGACGATCTGCCGTCAAATACATAGCGACTGGATACCTGCTCAAGGCATCTACAACTACGTTGGCCTTGCCTGAAAGGTACTGCAACAAGATATCGAAGTCCTTCATCAGCTCGAGCCACCATCTCTACTGCATGTTCAACTCCTTCTGGGTGAACACGTACTTCAAGCTCTTGTGATCCGTGAAGATCTCAACTCGCTCTCCGTACAAGTAATGCTTCCACAACTTCAAGGCAAAGATAACAGCTGTCAACTCCAGATCGTGGGTAGGGTAGTTTTTCTTATGAGGACGTAACTGCCTAGATGCATAGACAATCACCTTCCGTGCTGCTGAAGAACGCAACCCAAGCCCTTCCCAGAAGCGTCACTGTAGATCGTGAAACCATCAGTCCCAGAAGGCAACGTCAAGATAGGAGCTGAGGTCAACCTCTTCTTCAGCTCATCGAAGGCAGCCTGATACTCCTCAGTCCAAACGAACTCCACATCCTTCTTGGTAAGTCTAGTCATCGGCTCTACAATCCGATAGAAGTCCTGGACGAACTTCTGGTAATAGCCTGCTAGACCCAGAAAGCTTCGAATCTCGACGACAGAACTGGGTGTAGATTAAGACTCCACTGCTAAAATCTTCTTCTGGTCCACTGAGATCCCGTGTTCGGTCATAACATGACCCAAGAACTCTACCTTGCTCCAGGAAGAACTTATACTTCGACAGCTTCCTGTAGAGTTGCTCCTTCCTGAGGGTCTCTGACACAATCTGCAGGTTCTCCTCATGCTCCTCCGACGTCTTCGAGTAGACCAAGATGTCATCTATGAAGACCACCACGAACCTGTCAAGGTATTGATGGAATACCGTGTTCATCAAGTTACGAATACTGATGGGGCATTGGTCAACCCAAATGGCATAACAGTAAACTCGTACTGGCCGTACCGAGTCCGAAAAGTTGTCTTCGGAATGTCCTCCTGCTTCACCTTCAGCTGATGGTAACCGGACCTCAAGTCTATCTTCGAAAACACCTTCGCGTCGTTCAACTGATCGAACAAGTCGTCAATCCTCGGCAACGGGTACTTGTTCTTGATAGTGAGGTTATTGAGCGCTCTGTAATCGATACAAATGCGTACCGTACCATCCTTCTTCGGTACAAACATAACAGGTGCATTCCAAGGTAAAAAACTGGATCTGATGAAACCCTTGTCCTGCAGCTCGTCGACCTGCTTCTTCAGCTCTGCCAACTCGCTGTTGTTGACCCTATAGATGTGCTATGAGATAGGCTCAGCACTTGGCACCAAGTCTATAGAGAAATCAACATCTCTGTCGGGCGGCATCCCAGGCAACTCCTCGGGGAAAACATCCAAGAACTCTGCTATCAATGGATGTGGCAATTCCTGCCCCGCCAACAAGGATCCACAGAAACCATCTTCCGGCTCAGCTGCTCCCCTGGCGAACTCAAACTCTGGCTCTCCGGGCGGCCTAAACAAAACCATGCCTCCTCTGCAATATATACTAGCATGGTGCCTTCTCAACCAATCCATACCGAGTACTATATCGTAGCTCGAAAGTGGCATTACGAGCAAACATGCACTCAATTCTCGACCTTCCAGTGTAACACTCTGCCCTTTGCAAACATTATTGACTAGGATAATGCCTTTTCCAGTCATAATCTTGCAAGTCCTACCCAAGGATTTAGCAATAATATTGTGCCTAAGAGCAAAAGATACATACACAAAACTGTGCTTAGCGCCAGAGTCAAATAAGGCTAACGCAGGAAATAAATCGAGAAGAACAGAACCTGCCACGACATCTGCTACGGGCTCAGCCTCCTCTGTTGCCAGTGCAAACGCTCTGCCCTAGGGTGCTCCCCTCTGATGCTGGGCAAAATGCTGCTGCTGCGTCTGAAGTAGCGGGCCCCTTGGCTGAACTGTAGGTCCAGCTGGAGCTCTAGCAGGTGGTACTCTGTCCTAACCTCCCTTGGCTGCACGAACAGGGCAATTCTTCAGCTGATGGTCGGAAGCTTCGCAGAACAGGCAAACGCCCAACCTCCTCCGACATACCTCTCGGGTGTGCCCCGGCTTCCTATATTAAGCACACTGAGGAACCTGCCTCTGTCCCTGCTGCTGATGGGCACGTGCTGGTGCCTGAAACTGCTGAAACTGAGGCTGCTGGAACGGCCTCTACTGAATATGGGGACGCTTGGCTGGTCCTGTCACTTCCATTTTCTGTTATACGTATTTTCGTATACGTATACGAGAATTCTGACGTTTGTCAGGTGACCCGTAGTTGGACTTGACTTGCTAGCCTAGTCTAGGTTGGTCTTGACTTGGTTTGGTCTTGGTTTAGCTTAGTTTGGTTTATTTTGGTTTGGCTTGGTTTGATTGGGCTTTTGGTTCATTATGAGAGAACCCTCCCCCTTTATAAACCCACCAACCCTTTCTCTCTCTTTATTACTTTCTTACTTTTCATTTACTCCTTCTTCTTCCTCATAACTCTCTCCACCTACCAGAGAGGCTTAGGCAAGTACAACTTGCTTCATGGAGGAACTCTATTTTTTTATTATTCTATTGTCTTCCTCACGAGATTCTAAGACACTCTAGTACTTAGCATTTTTAATTTCCATGGTTTATTTCTTGTAGATCTAACCATGTTGTATTTTTGGATTTCTTGGGTCTTGATCTATCAAACTTTATTATTTTCGAGTTTTGATTGTTTCATGTTGTAGAGGAGTTCATTCTACCCCATTTTGACCTATGGAAGTCCAGATTTGGGCTTGGATTGAAGGTTGGGAAGTCTGGGAACCCCCAACTTCCCAGGTTCTTCTTCTCAGAAAAGTTGGAGAAGAAGAACAGTGCTTGCCGCATGGCCTTTTCATGCGGCGAGGTCCCCTGCGGCTCCTCCTAGCCGCATGGCTTTGGTTGACCCTTGCCACATGGCTTTGGCAGTCTTGCCGCATGGCCCTTGTTTCCCCTTGCCGCATGGCCCCTGTCCCCCCTTAGCCGCATGGCTTTGGTTGACCCTTGCCGCATGGCTTTGGCAGTCTTGCCGCATGGCCCTTGTTTCCCCTTGCCGCATGGCCCCTGTCCCCCTTAGCCGCATGGCTTTGGTGGACCCTTACCGTATGGCTTTGGCAGTCTTGTCGCATGGCCCTTGTTTCCCCTTGCTGCATGGCCCCTGTCCCCTCTTAGCCGCATGGCTTTGGTTGATGTCAGCCCCTGTTTTTCAAATTTGGGTTAATTAGTATAAATTAGTTGCTAATGACCTATTTAGCTTTAAAATAATTTAATATAATTTTTAGGAATTTTTCTAGAATTTTTAGATAATTTTTAAATAGTTTTTAAGTCAAAATATATTATTTTGTAATTAACTGAATTATTTTAATATCGTTTTGTAATATTTAAATTTGTTTTAATATTAGTTTATAATTAATTGAATTATTTTATTGCGGGTTGTAAATTATTATTTACAAACTGTTAGGGTTTGGACCTAACTGCAATTTCCTAAAGTCTAAGGACCTAACTGCTAAACCCCATTACCCACCCCCGACGACTGGCCAGCTGCCCCCCGACGACCACCGACCTATTCTCCGCCATTTTTGGCCGACTTCGACCGCCTCGACCGACCTACCCTCCCCTATAAGTACCCCCAGTCTAAACCCTAACCCTAGGCTAAATTCCCGACCGCACCAGCCCTATCTCGACCCCCTACTTTCTAACCCTAACCCTAACTCCGGCAGCTACCCCAGCGCCACCTCCCCAGCCATCCACACCACCCACAACCACCACCGATGAGTTCGCCACGCCGAGGCGAGCGCAGCACCACCCGAGCGCCGCGTCGACGACGCCCCAGCCGCCGTCCAGTGCCCTCGACTTCCACCCCGACGTCGGACACGTAAGTAACAGCTTCGAAATCGTGTCGGGCGTGTCTCGTACACACCTATGCGACTCGCCAGGACACGCGCAACGTAATGGTGAGTCAGGACACGTAGAACTCGACCCGTGCGTGTCGTGCATAACGCGGACACGAGACTGGTGTGTCCTTAACTGTCAGGACACAGAGACTAAGGGTTAGCGGGTTTAGATTCGTGCTATTGGGTTTAAACCCATTAACCTAAAACTAACCTAACACTAACCCAAACCACTTCCTAACAAATGGCTCGGGCTGACCCCTTGGCTAGCCCGACCGAGCCCAAGAACCCGACCCCTCTGGGCCGAGTTCGAGCCCCCCCTTTCTCTGTTTTGTTTTGTTTTTGTTTTTTTTATTATATATATATATATATATATATATATATATATATATATATATATATGTATATATGTATTTATGTATATATATTATTATATATATACTGTTATATATGTATATATACAGTATTTGTATATGTATATTTTATGATTAGTATTTTTATATGTATATATGTATATCTATTATATATATCCTTTATATATATATATATATATATATATATATATATATATATATATATATATATATATATATATATATATGTGTGTATATATATATATATATATATATATATATATATATATATATGTATATATATTGTTGTTATATTTTTATATATGCATTTCAAATTCTACTTTGTACAAAATATTATTGTGCATAAATTCACAAGTCATTTTTATTATTTAAATTATGACTTGTATATTTTAGCACTTTAAAAATATATTTATGTATGTAAATTACTGCTTTTATTGTTTATGACCAATTGATGTCCAAGCCTAGCATGGGTTTTTGAGCCCAATTGTGTCTAATACATTAAAAGTCTATACAAGTCATATTGGACTTGATTCATGGCTCTGGGTCCTGTATCTGGACTTCGGTTCAATTTCGAATACATGGACAAAAATAGTAAATAATTAATTAATTAATTTTCAGAAACTGTTGCTTGCTGTTTTTGAATTTTTATATATATTTAAATGCTATAAAAATCTGGGAAAATTTGTCTTTAAATACTATGTTAATTTAGATAATTTACTATAATTTTTCTAGCATTTAATAAGTAATTTTGGTATTTTAAAAAAATAGAAAAATAGAACTCATTTTCAGTATATTTATGTTTGCTGATTTTTAATAATTATTTATGAGGGTTTATAAATTCCAAAAAAATTAGTATAAATTTCTATAATTAACAAAGATCATTATGGTACTTTATTTTATGTAAAATTGAGCATTTTCTCTATCTCAGAAATTGTTGGAACATAATGCACAGTTTGATTTATTTATTGCATAGTTACGACTTGCAACTTTTGTGTTGTTTTGAGTTATAGTCGTATTGAACCTCACCCGGCACTTGTTTAAAGACCATAGAAAGTTAGTTAGAGTATTGTGTTACCTCACATTGGTCTCCTATGCTAAAGTCACCATTTGGCTAGGTGTCCTGTCAGAAAGTCGTGTTGCACCACTAGTGTTTTAGTGTTTAACTTAGTGTAAAAACTAAGTTTATGTATTTATTTCTACAGTGACAAGTTACCAGGCATCTATAGCATTTTTATCGCTGCTTTGCTTTGCTAAAGGCAAGTACTTCTACAAACTTTACATACTGTTACATCAATGAACTGTAAATCCAACCATGTTAAATAATGATCCTTGGGGTAGCAAGTTAAATCTTCACATGTTCTACTTTCAGTCACTACCATGCTTAGAATAGTCTTTATATCTCTCTCACATGATTAGAATCTGGGTTATGGGGAAACTGTTAGTAGTGTACGTGATCATGTCCCCTTCTCCGTACGTACGTACCGAGCAAGGTTGACATTTTATGTATACCTTGTCGTAGGCGCACCAGCTGTATTTGTACGTATGTACATCTATCACTTGTTTACTTGTACGGAAGTATATTTTATATACTTGTGCCACAGTACATTTTACACCTATTGACGATCACATACCTGCTACAGTTTTAAACATTACATATACATCTGTCTATATAACATATGTGTCCTTGCCATGATAGACTATGAGATGCCATATTTCCATTTTATTCCTCTTATGTTCATTTCATGTTTCGTATATTAGTTTGCTAGAAACAGTACTTGCTCCCGTCCTGACAGGATAACGTTGTAGGTATTCTTACTGAGGAGGAGTTGCTCTGTGATTCATATTATGGAGTTACTGCCGAGGACCAGACCTTATCTTACGAGGATATACCTGGGGAAAACTCATCTAGTTGTCTATTTACTTTGGACTTTTGAGAGTAGTCATGTATTAGACTATGTATTTTGTGACTGGACCTGTATCCAGCTTTACATTTCGGACTTGTACTTGGACTTACTATTATATGAGATGACTTTTGTGTTAGGAGCATTTACAACTCTTTATTACTTATAGAACTGTTAGCACATTTAGTCTTATCTTGTTATCTCTAGAACAGCTTACTGCGCTTTATCTCAAGCGTAGGCTGGACATGACTCGGTCCGGCCCAACAATTTGGGTAGCGGATCGTGACATGTTTTTAGTGGTGGCCCATGCAGGTCCTGACTAAATTATTTGGTTACGTCATTGTACCAACCTTGCCTGCAATTAGGAACTTAAGGTAATTAGACAATATTAGGAATGACGCTTAGAACACCTAGAGGAATATTAGGATTGCAACATAGGAAATACATCACATGCTTGCTATTATAATTAGATTTTCTTGTTTATGATTGTTTACTTTAAAGAGTCCTTATAAGTCCTTCTTATTTTAATTAGATGGTGCTCACCCGCTCATCCCAGTACGTCACACCTGAGAATGGCACACTCCCTATCCAGTCAGACTGACCAGTTGACCGATACACCTCCACCTCCACCTACCATATTCCTCCACTCCACCAATCCACAAACCCAAATGCCTCCACCACCTTCCACATCACAGTCCCAGCAGGACCCGATACTCCCACCACCACCTATCACTATACCTACCCAGGCTTCCGTCACACTCGACGGGAACCAACTGCTCACTCTGATCCAGGGGTTCCTAACAACCCATCAGGAGCAGACCACCCTACTCCGTCAGAGCATAGAGCGTTCTGAGGAATGTACCATGGTCCCACCACCTGTAGAGCCACGGTAGAGAGCAGGGACAATCAAGGACTTCATGGGTCTGAACCCCAAGGAGTTCTTAGGGACTGAGGGCATAGTTGTAGCAGATGACTGGCTAGACTCAGTAGAGAGGAAGCTCCTTGGAGCTAGGTTGCCGAATGACCTCCAGGTCGAGGCAGCAGGATTTCTGCTGATAGACTTGGCAGGAGTTTGGTTTCGGAATGAGCCGCTATTCGCGAGAGGGAGGGCCACTTGGGATCAGTTCAAGTCCCAGTTCAAGAAGAAATTTTTCTTGACCACTGCTAGGGTAGCCATGGGGCCACGATTCCAGAACATCCAGCAGGGGAACCGTTCTGTTGACGAGTATGCGGCAAAGTTTAGTCGCCTGAGCCGTTTCGCTCCTAGTCTAGTTGCAGACCCAGAGGAGATGACGCGTAGGTTTTGCCATGGTCTAGTTTCAGACATTGGCATCCTTATAGTGGCGAACGGTTCGACTGACTACTACCAGAGCCTAGAGTTGGCCCGGAGTATAGAGGAGCGTCTTCTGTCTTGCAAGAGGTCGGCTTCTGTACACCTCGAGGGACCGTCCAAGCGTCAGGCTTTCCAGCAGAGAGCATCGACGTCGCACCAGCAGACATACCGTCCTCCCACACCACATCACCCGACCCCGCCAGTTAGAGCCCCGGGACCCCTGCAGCAGCAGAAGGGAGCTATGTGTTCTTTCTGTGGAAGACCAGGGCATGATTACTCCATCTGCAGAAAGAGCTTGAAGCAGTGCTTAGTTTGTGGGTCTGCCACCCATCAGCTTCGGGACTGCCCAGTAGCCAGGGTATCTAGAGGGCCGCTCCCGACTCAGCAGCAGAGGTTTGGGCAACATCTGCAGCAGCAGAAGGACCCCAGGAGAAGACTTATAGTCTAGCTCTTGAGCCGGAGCCGGAGCAGGTGTCGGAGCCAGATTATTTGGCTGACGTCATCACAGGTCATGTTTATTTGCATACTTTTCTAGCTCCATGCTTGTTTGATTCTGGTGCATCTCATAGCTTCCTGTCATTAGAGTTTTTGCATAAACACCACTTAGTAGCTACACCTACCGAGGAGATGAGTAGAGTAATGACGGGAGGGGGACTAGTGCCCATTAGAGCTATCTATAGATGCTCTATTACTATAGCCGAGGGAGAGTTCAGGGGACGATTCTTTGTGATGCCACTCCCCGGGTATGATATCATATTAGGGATAGACTGGCTTAGCTATGCCCATACAGATATAGACTGTCATGAGGGTAGTATTCTATTCAGTCCCCCAGGTACGGCACCATTCAGTGTCAGGAGGACAGGGCCGGAGATCAGCCTAGAGCCGAACTGTTGTGCGATAGTTGGGGAGATAGCACCGCCACACCCTATCATTAGGGAGTTTATGGATGTATTCCCAGAGGATCTTCCAGGACTTTCGCCTGACATAGATGTGGAGTTCACTATAGATTTAGTACCGGGTTCATCACCAGTATCCTGGGCTTGCTATAGAGTGGACCCCAAGGAGGCCGTAGAGATGAAGGAGCAGATTGATGACCTATTCAAAAAGGGTTTTATTCGATCTAGTGCTTCTCCATGGGGAGCGCCAGTGCTCTTTGTGCCTAAGAAGGATGGTACAGTTCGGTTGTGTATTGACTACCGGGCCTTAAATACCATCACCATTAAGAACAAATATCCTCTGCCCAGGATAGATGATTTGTTCGACCAGTTGAGTGGGGCGAAAGTGTTTTCCAGGATAGATTTGAGATTCGAGTACCACCAGGTAAAGGTCAGGGCTGCAGACATCCAGAAGACGGCGTTCAACACGAAGTACGGGCAGTACGAGTTTTTGGTGATGCCATTTGGTCTCACAAATGCGCCAGCTGTCTTTATGAATTTGATGAATAAAATATTTCACCAGTATCTGGATAAGTTCGTCGTAGTATTTATCGACGACATCCTAATATACTCGAAGACGCCGGAGGAACATGCAGAGCAGTTGCGGACAGTTTTGGGGATTCTGAGACAGGAGAGGTTGTTTGCCAAATTGTCGAAGTACGAGTTCTTTTTGGACCGAGTGGAGTTTCTCGGTCATATAGTTACTGGAGAGGGGATCTCGGTGGATCCCAGGAAGATTGTTGCCGTTGAGACATGGAAGGCTCCGACGTCAGTTTCAGAGATCAGGAGCTTTCTGGATTTAGCCGGCTATTATAGGAAGTTCGTCCAAGACTTTGCTAGGATAGCTGAACCCATGACGAAGCTGACGCGGAAGGATGCGGAGTACATCTGGTCAGAGGACTACCATGCAGCGTTTGAGGAGCTGAAGAGGAGGCTGACGACCACTCCAGTTCTGACATTACCTTCAGGATCTGGAGGTTTCACCATATACAACGATGCTTCGGGAAAGGGGCTAGGATGTGTCCTACAGCAGCATGGAAAAGTGATTGCTAATGCATCTAGGCAATTACGGACTCATGAGTGGAACTATCCTACCCATGACCTAGAGTTAGCTGCGGTGATCTTTGCACTCAAGTTATGGAAACATTACTTATACGGAGAGCGTGTTGAAATCTTTACTGACCACAAGAGCTTGAAGTATGTGTTCACGCAGAAAGAGCTGAACATGAGGCAAAGACGATGGTTGGAGTTGATGAAGGACTTTGTCACGACCCGCACCCTAGAGTAAGGGCACGAGAAGTGGGTACGTCCAGCCTACGCCGCAGTGTCGGCGGTAGAACGCTGTCCTAGGTCAAACATCTAACAATATAAAGGTACATGTACAGTATATACACTCCGAATGGAGGTGACATAGCAAATACAGTCTCAATCACATCTAAGGTAGAGCATGATAAAAGATAGATAAAATATAAAATCCACAAAGAGATACCGCAGATAGAAGTCTAAGTGTCTAAGATACACAAATCCAAAAAACATCTCAAATCTCAAATACAGTAATCCATAAAGTAAATACAACTCAAGACAACTAAAATAACTATCTATACAACCTCTACTGTGTCTCCTCTAGGCTAGCAGGCAACCTCCAAGCTATCTGTAAAATTTATCAACAGGTCCAGTCAGGACAGGAACGAGCACAATCTCATCTAGAAAGCCCAAGTAAATGACAGAGAACTATAAAGCAGTTATAGACAATTGTATTGATGAATATGGAAGTTTATATTCAGGTGATGGCATAGAGAGACAGATAAAGTACAAGAAAAGTAAGTAACTAAACAAGAGAAGAATCATAGCAATAAAGACTATAAAATAAAATCTAGCTGAACTAGAATAACATGATGAGTTCAGACAGTACAATATAAGTCGAGTGTAATCCCAATGTGAGTCTAATACAAGAAAAGTCGAATGTGATTCTAATCATTGTTCTAATAAGGTGAATCGAATAAGGTGATACGAATAAGGTGATACGAATAGTGATTCACATGATGATCTAACAATGATTCGAATAAATTCTCCAAGTGTGTTTTAAAATACTTAGATAGACATGTAAACGGCTATGGGTAAATCCGGCACATCACGCACTGATCAGGTGAGAGATGGCTATCGTTCGAATATCATTCACAGGGGGTAGTTCGAATAGTGGGAATGTTCACATGTCTAATCAAGTATTTCCCCGCCCATCTAATACAAATGAATCCAAAATCTGACACATCAATCGAATAAAAGTCCAACCAGCATATAAAGATACGAATAGGTGGTTCGAATAGTGATTCGTATGGTGATTCGAATAATAGAGGTAAGACGAGTAAGTATGTGTGTCGTATACATGGATTCAGAAATAAAAATACGTGTTTGTAACAGAGAATCACATACAGCTAACTAGAACTGAAGTACAGTAATTGACAAGTAAATGAGAGAACTATCAGAGAATGTACTCGCCTGCTATCTGAATGTCCAAAGGAAATGTACTGTCCGATGAGAGGTGTCTGGCTCCTATTTAGAACAGCACAAGTCACAACAAGTCCAAAATGGTAAAATAAAGCTCTACTATGCATTCTACAGACTTCGACATTGATTTACAGTATCACCCCGGGAAGGCAAATGTGGTGGCGGATGCGCTGAGCAGGCATCCGATGGCATGGTATCTGATGATAGATCGGCATTTGCGAGAAGATCTGGAGAAGCTCGGTATCAAGATAGTTCGGCCAGGATCAGTGATACAAATGATGGCGCTTGACATTCGGTCAGGTTTGATGGAGCAGATCAGGGAGGCACAGTCTACAGATGAGAGCCTTCACAGACTTCGAGCCCAGGCTTTAGCTGGATTGCTGGATGACTTTACTGTAGCAGAGGATGGATCCTTGAGGCATGGCAGCCAATTGTGCGTGCCGAAGGGAGAGCTGATAGAGGCAGTCTTGCAGGAGGCGCACCGATCGAGATATTCTATTCACCCTGGTGCTAACAAGATGTACCGTGACTTGCGAGAACATCTTTGGTAGCACGGGATGAAGAGAGATGTATCACGTTTCATTTCGAGATGCCTAGTTTGCCAACAGGTCAAGGCGGAGCGCCAGAGGCCAGCTGGTCTATTGCAGCCATTATCCATTCCCGAGTGGAAGTGGGAACACATTACGATGGACTTCGTCTCAGGGCTTCTTCGTTACCAAGGAGGAAAGGATGCTATTTGGGTCATCGTGGACAGGCTGACGAAGTGTGCGCACTTCATACCCTTCAAGGTGGGACTTTCTACCGAGAAGTTTGCAGAGCTATACATGTAGCAGATAGTTCGCTTGCACGGAGTACCAGCGAGCATCGTGTCGGACAGAGACAACAGATTTACGTCCCACTACTGGAGGAGCTTACAGGAGGAGTTGGACAGTCGGTTCAAGTTCAGTACGGCGTACCACCCGCAAACAGATGGGCAGTCCGAGAGGACGATACAGACGCTAGAGGATATGCTGAGGACTTGTGTGCTGGACTTTGGCAGATCATGGGAGAGCTATCTGCACTTGGAAGAGTTTTTCTACAACAACAGCTACCAAGCCAGCATCGGTATGTCTCCTTTCGAGGTACTATATGGACGACGATGTCGTACACTGCTCTTTTGGGATGATGTTGGGGATAGAGTTATGCTTGGGCCAGAGATGATCACGGATACCGCATAGAAGGTTGGGATAATCAGAGACAGGCTCAGAGTAGCTCAGGACAGGCAGAAACATTGGGCCGATGCTAGTCGCAGACCGATGGAGTTCGTCAACGGTGATATGGTGCTAGTAAAGATATCACCTACTAGAGGGACGATCCGGTTCGGACGAGGAGACAAGTTGAGCCCCAGATACATCGGGCCGTTCGAGATACTTGGCAGGATCGAAGAGGTAGCTTACAGGGTTGCACTTCCACCCAATCTAGTAGGAGTTCACGATGTCTTTCACGTATCTCAGCTGAGGAGATATGTTCCGGACCCCAGTCATGTGCTAGATCATTCAGAGTTGGAGATCGGACCGAGCCTTGCAGTTACTGAGCAGCCCGTGGAGATATTAGACAGGAGGAAGAAGAGGCTGAAGAACAAGGTTATACCCTTAGTACGAGTAGCTTGGAGCTGTCACTCTCCGGGTGAATCTACTTGGGAGAGGGAGTCGGACATGAGGGAGAGATATCCTTACTTGTTCGACCCAACCGCTGCGAGGGAACCACCCGTTCCCGCTTGATACCTTAGAGGTTAGTTTCGATCGTAGCCTTAGTCATTTGTTGCATTGTTTGCTATGTTAGAAAATTGTAGGGTCTTCAATCCTTGTGAATTTCGAGGACGAAATTTTTCAAGAAGGAAAGACTTGTCAACCCCTATTTTTCAAATTTGGGTTAATTAGTGTAAATTAGTTGCTAATGACCTATTTAGCTTTAAAATAATTTAATATAATTTTTAGGAATTTTTTAGAATTTTTAGATAATTTTTAAATAGTTTTTAAGTCAAAATATATTATTTTGTAATTAACTGAATTATTTTAATATCGTTTTGTAATATTTAAATTTGTTTTAATATTAGTTTGTAATTAATTTAATTGTTTTATTACGGGTTGCAAATTATTATTTGCAAACTGTTAGGGTTTGGACCTAACTGTAATTTCCTAAAGTCTAAGGACCTAACTGCTAAACCCCATTACCCACCTCCGACGACTGGCCAGCTGCCCCCCGACGACCACCGACCTATTCCCCGCCATTTTCGGCCGACTTCGACCGCCTCGACCGACCTACCCTCCCCTATAAGTACCCCCAGTCTAAACCCTAACCCTAGGATAAATTCCCGACCGCACCAGCCCTATCTCGACCCCCTACTTTCTAACCCTAACCCTAACTCCGGCAGCTACCCCAGCGCCACCTCCCCAGCCATCCACACCATCCACAACCACTACCGACGAGTTCGCCACGCCGAGGCGAGCGCAGCGCCACCCGAGCGCCGCGTCGACGATGCCCCAGCCGCCGTCCAGTGCCCTCGACTTCCACCCCGACGCCGGACACGTAAGTAACAGCTTCGAAACCGTGTCGTGCGTGTCTCATACACACCTATGCGACTCGCCAGGACACGCACAACGTAATGGTGAGTCTGGACACGTAGAACTCGACCCGTGCGTGTCGTGCATAACGCGGACATGAGACTCGTGTGTCCTTACCTGTCAGGACACAGAGACTAAGGGTTAGCGGGTTTAGATTCGTACTATTGGGTTTAAACCCATTAACCTAAAACTAACCTAACAGTAACCCAAACCATTTCCTAACAAATGGCTCGGGCTGACCCCCTGGCCAGCCCGACCGAGCCCAAGAACTCGACCCCTCTAGGTCGAGTTCGAGCCCCCCTTTCTCTGTTTTGTTTTGTTTGTTTTGTTTTTTTGTTTTGTTTTATTTTATTATATGTATATATGTACATATATATGTATGTATATATGTATTTATGTATATATATTATTATATATATATTGTTATATATGTATATATACAGTATTTGTATATGTATATATGTATATCTATTATATATATATATATATATATATATATATATATATATATATATATATATATATATATATATATATATATAAATATATATATATATATATATATATATATATATATATATGTATATATATTGTTGTTATTATTTTATATATGCATTTCAAATTCTACTTTGTACAAAATATTATTGTGCATAAATTCACAAGTCATTTTTATTATTTAAATTATGACTTGTATATTTTAGCACTTTAAAAATATATTTATGTATGTAAATTACTGCTTTTTATTGTTTATGACCAATTGATGTCCAAGCCTAGCATGGGTTTTTGGCCCAATTGTGTCTAATACATTCAGAGTCTGTACAAGTCATATTGGACTTGATTCATGGCTCTGGGTCCTGTATCTGGACTTCGGTTCAATTTCGAATACATGGACAAAAATAGTAATTAATTAATTAATTTTCAGAAACTGTTGCTTGCTGTTTTTGAATTTTTATATATATTTTTATTGCTGAAAAATCTAGGAAAAATTGTATTTAAATACTATGTTAATTTATAAAATTTATTACAATATTTCTAGCATTTAATAAGTACTTTTGGTGTTTTAAAAAAATAGGCAAACAGAACTCATTTTCAGTATATTTACGTTTGCTGGTTTTTAATAATTATTTATAAGGGTTTATAAATTCCAGAAAAATTAGTATAAATTTCTATAATTAACAAAGACCATTTTGGTACTTTAGGTTATGTAAAATTAAGCATTTTTCTATCTCAGAAATTATTAGAACATAATGCACAGTTTGATTTATTTATTGCATAGTTACGACTTGTAACTTTTTGTGTTGTTTTGAGTTATAGTCGTATTGAACCTCACCCCGCACTAGTGTAAAGACCATAGAAAGTCAGTTAGAGTATTGTGTCACCTCACATTGGTCTCCTATGCTAAAGTCACCATTTGGCTAGGTGTCCAGTCAGAAAGTCGTGTTGCACCACTAGTGTTTTAGTGTTTAACTTAGTATAAAAACTAAGTTTATGTATTTATTTCTACAGTGACGAGTTACCAGGCATCTATAGCATTTTTATCGCTGCTTTGCTTTGCTAAAGACAAGTACTTCTACAAACTTTACATACTGTTACATCAATGAACTGCAAATCCAACCATGTTAAATGTTGATCCTTGGGATAGCAAGTTAAATCTTCACATGTTGTACTTTCAGTCACTACCATGCTTAGAACAGTCTTTATATCTCTCTCACATGATTAGAATCTGGGTTATGGGGAAACTGTTAGTAGTGTACGTGATCATGCCCCCTTCTCCGTACGTACGTACCGAGCAAGGTTGACATTTTATATATACCTTGTCGTAGACGCAACAGCTGTATTTGTACGTATGTATATCTATCGCTTGTTTACTTGTACGGAAGTACATTTTATATACTTGTGCCACAGTATATTTTACACCTATTGACGATCACGTACCTGCTACAGTTTTAAACATTACATATACATCTGTCTATATGACATATGTGTCCTTGCCATGATAGACTATGAGATGCCATGTTTCCATTTTATTCCTCTTATGTTCATTTCATGTTTCGTATATTAGTTTGCTAGAAACAGTTCTTGCTCCCGTCCTGACAGGATAACGTTGTAGGTATTCTTACTGAGGAGGAGTTGCTCTGTGATTCATATTATGGAGTTACTGTCGAGGACCAGGCCTTATCTATACCTGCGGGAAAACTCGTCTAGTTGTCTATTTAGAGTATCCTAGATAGACGAATGTTCTTCCGTCAATTTGATTTCTGGAACATCAAAGATATCAATCTCTGGAAACTTCCTTCATGAGTTTGTAGTAGACAAGGTTATCTTCATTTGATATATCATGTCCCACTCAAACTCGTTCTCTTGTACTATCTTTGTATCGCACAACTTTCGGATCAATTTAGTCTATTGATCATTCCCACTTTTATTTATGATTATCATATGTATATTGTTATGACTTTTAATTTAGGAGCACAAGAATAGTTGTTTTCTCAAAACCAACTTCATATGCATGATCTAGACAAGACACCCTATGCCCATGACCTTCGTGTCCCACTCAGGCACACCATCTTGTGCTTCATTTTATCATACGACTTTTCTGACACAAGGCCCAATCTTGATTCACCCCACGAAGTCACTTTTATTTTCGACTCGAATTGGGGGCACCATTTGGACCCAAACTTGACCCAAAATATGGACACGACCCACATTAAGCCTACTACCCACATGACACTTGTGTCCCATTCAACTGAGCCCCGCATGCTACTTACTTACCCGTATTTATTTGAGGAAGACAATAAAAGGTAGTATCCCATAAGTGTAGTATAGTATCCTGGATAGAGTATGCCAGTAAGTTGAGATCTTTACGGATCACAAGAGCTTGATGTACGTGTTCACCCAGAAGGAATTGAACATGAGACAGAGGAGCTAGCTTGAGCTGATGAAGGACTTCGATATCTCTTTGCAGTACCATCTAGGGAAGGCCAACGTAGTTGCAGATGCCTTGAGCAGGTATCCGGTAGCTATGTATTTGACGACAGATCGTCATCTATTGGCCGATCTGGAAAGTTGGGTATCGAAGTGATCGTTCCGAGGATGGAGGTTCAGATGTGGGGTTTACAGATTCAGTCTGCGTTGATGGACAGAGTCAGATCAGCACAGTTTGATGACGTGGCCCCGAGGAGCATCAGGGAGCAGGTGTAGGCCAGATTGCTAGACGATTTCTCTATAGCCGAAGATGGGTCGCTGAGGCACGATACTAGATTGTGCATTCCGAGTGGAGAGCCTCGGGAGGAGATTCTGTAGGAAGCGCATCGTTCTCAGTACTCTATGCATCCTGGAGCCAACAAGATGTACAGAGACATGAGGAAGCACGTATGGTGGTATGGCATGAAGCGAGAGGTAGCTCAGTTTGTATCTCGATGCTTAGTGTGCTAGCAGGTGAAAGTCGAGAGACAGAGGCCAGGTGGTCTGCTTCAGCCATTACCCATTCCTGAGTGTAAGTGAGAGCACATCACTATGGACTTTGTATCTGGACTTCCACGATCTCCATGAGGGAAAGACGCGATTTGGGTCATCGTTGATAGATTGACCAAATCAGCCCACTTTTTACCTTTCAAGGTGGGACTATCTACGGAGAAGCTGGCAGAGACGTATGTGCGGCAGATAGTCAGATTGCACGGGTGAGCATAGTCTCGGATCGGGATAGTCGTTTTACTTCCCATTTTTGAAGGAGTTTGCATACTAGCTTGGGCACCCAGCTCAAGTTCAGTACCGCGTATCACCCCCAGACGGACGGGCAGTCAGAGAGGACCATCCAGACACTCGAGGATATGCTTCGCACTTGTGTGTTAGATTTCGGAGGATCTTGGGAGGACCATCTTCACCTGGTAGAGTTTGCTTACAACAACAACTATCAGGCCAGTATAGAGATGTCGCCATTCGAGGCTCTATACGGACGGAGATGTCGCACTCCTTGTCATGGGACGATGTCGGTGAGAGAGTTTTGCTTGGCCCGGAGATGGTGGTGGATGCAGCAAAGAAGGTTAAGTTGATCTGGGATAGACGTCGGGTGGCTCAGGATAGACAGCGGCATTGGGCCGATAGCCACCGGAGACCGTTAGAGTTCGAGGTTAGTATCATTTTTTGTGTGTGCTTACTTGTGATTGTTTACTTTAGGGTCTCTTGTCTTGTGTCTAGGTTGGCGATCTGGTGTTCCAGAGGATTTCTTCGACACGGGGCACGATTCGTTTTGGCCGATGTGGGAAGCTTAGTCCGCGCTACATCGGACCTTTCACTATTCTTGGAAGGGTCGGTGCAGTGGCCTATCGACTAGACTTGCCGTCTACGCTCGAGGGAGTCCATAACGTGTTCCATGTGTTGTAGTTGAGACGGTACGGCAGACCCTAGTCACGTATTGGATCACTCCGAGTTAGAGGTGGGGCCTACTCTCCGCTATCCAGAACAGCATGTAGAGATTTTGGATCGTCGTGAGAAGGTGCTCCGGAACCAAGTTATTCCTTTGGTTCGTGTCGTATGGAGGCATCACTCTCCAGGAGAGTCTACCTGGGAGAGAGAGGACGAGATGTGGGAGCGTTACCCTTATCTCTTCGAGCCTTGAGGTATTTTTTTCTTTGTTCTTGCTACCGTTATTGTGCTAGTTTGCTATAATTTCGAGGACAACCAATTTTTTGAATAGGACTAATATGGTCATTACATTATTTATTATTTAATATATTAAATATTATTTTATATATATATATATATATATATATATATATATATATATATATATATATATATATATATAATATATATATATATTATATATATCTATATATTATATATATATATATAATATGTATATATATCTATATATATGTATATATGTATATATTATATAATATATATATATATATATAATATATATATATATAATATATATATATATATATATGGGTAAATGTTATGGGTTTATTATTAAATACATATATACGTATACGTGTAAATATATAATATACGTATGTATGTGTATGTATGTATGTATGTAGGTATTATATATATATATATATATATATATATATATATATATATATATATATATTTTTTTATATATATATATATATATATTATATAATATAGTATATATATATATATATATATATATATATATAAATATATATATATATATATATATATAAATATATATATATATATATATATATATATATATATATATATATATATATATATATATATATATATAATATATATATATAATATGTATATATATAATATATATATATATATATATATATATATATATATATATATATATATATATATATATATATATATATATATATATATATATATATATATATATATATATATATATATATATAAAAGCTTAAGATATTAAAGAAAGAAAGAAAGAAAAAAAACAAAAACAAAAACACTCACGCGCCCACAAGAAGCAAAGCAGCAGCAGCTGCTAGGCTAAACCAAGCGGCCCCCATATGCTTTCTAAACCCGCGCCCCTTTAAACCCGACTACTGTATATATGTATATATATATATATATTTAGAGAGAGAGAGAGAGGAGAATTTTGAGAAAAACCAAACCCTAGCCGTCACCCCCAACCCAACGTGCACCCCGACGTCGCCGTCGACCAACCCGTGGTCCATCGCCGGGAAACGTGCAACGAGCATCCCACCCGCGTGCGGAAACTGTCAGCGAAGGGCTAACTTCGGAAATAGATTCCTCCTTCCTCGTTCCGTCGTTTTGTGAACCACTTGGTCAGGTATGATCCCAACATATACACCTTTAATTCCCTTCAAATAGTTCGTGCCGATTAACGAGTTCCAAAATCGAGAAAAACTCGATTTTCTGGGTTTAGAAACTGTCCCGAAACCCCAACTTTGTGGCCGATTTGCGACTAGCGTGTTGTGAGTTTTCAAAACCGATTTGAAGAGACTTGTAGACAACCTATAGGGCTTTAAAACCTTTTTAGTAGAACTGAATTTCTTGTAATCTACAGAAAGTAATTGGTTTGTGAAGTTGGAGAAAAAACTGATTTTCAAAAGTAGATTTTTAGAAAAATTGTCCCGATACGCCGTCCGTCCCGTCGATCCGGGCGACATGGTCACGAACTGAAAACATCAAAAGGTGCGTATCAACTTCGTATGGGCTTTGACGGAATTCAAATTGGTCGCGTGTGCGCGACGAATTTGATGCGTATCCGTCAAAAATTCACCGTATCGACCTTTTGCATATTTGTCAATTACTTTGTGCACACTCATCAAATCGCGACAAAACTTACGCCATTGGACTCAAAATATTTTTCTAGTCCTGTATGCCAAGTTTGGTCCGATTCTGAGACCATTGATCGGGACGCCATTTTGGCGGGCCCACAATCCCATTCAACGGGTGATTTTGTGCAGCCCACCGGAATTCAAAATTGGACATATCGTTGGGTTCGTCTCGTCAAACTGGACCTATAGACATATAGTTTAATGACTTTAGAGACCATAGATTCTGGCACATTTTTCGGTGCAAAGTGGGTCCAACGGCGGACACCATTTTGATCCGAAATTACCGTTTTACCCCTGTGTCCAGAATTGGACTTATGGGTAGGCGTTTCTAGCTAATTTGACCATTCTGAGAATGTTGGTAATGTCTGTTTTAGCATTAGGAGACAGTTGTGCGAGTTGACCGTTCGTGGCTCATTGAGTGGGTTGTAGTTTCGATTTTCTCAGCTCAGGACTGCAGGCGAGTACATTCTCTGATAGTTTTCATTGTCTTGATATCTACTATATCCGATTCAGTTGTAGTGTTATACTTGATTCTCGACACGAGGATACACGGACTAGTATACGTGAATCTCGTCATGAGATGTCATTCCTGGTTTACCTGGTATATGAGTACATTGTTCGATATTGTTTTCTGTACTTGTATAGACACCAATTTGGGAGTGGACTGGCCCCCTGCTCTTTGAATCCTGTGTCATGACCTGTCATGTCTGGATTTATTATACTACTCGGAGATGGAGGAGTTATTAGAGGTTATGTGATCATCACCCCTACTTGTTTATTACTTGTGCATAGCTCCACCCTCACCACACGTAGGGTGTAGCCTGACCTTATACTACTTGTGCATAGCTTTCCATTTTGGCCGGCCTGATACATTATTATACTACCTGTGCATAGCCGGTCAAATGGAACAGCCTGATCTTGACCCAAGCCGATCACATAATGCTCTAATATCTCATGGCACTTTATTTTATGTTACATCATACCTCAGATTACTTTCCATTATTTATATTCCAATTTTATCTTATATCTCACACATGACATGATATCCAGTTCTCTTGTACCATTTTACTTTCAGTCTTGATATTCTATCTTGTATTTTATTATGATTGTCTCTTATAGTATTGTCAATTCACATGGAACTGCTGTTGGCGTTTGTACTTGCTCATATCCTGACAGGATAACCCCCATTGTTTTTCAGAAGATTTAGATGCAGATTGCCCGACCTACTACGGGTTTGGCATAGATGGAGCCTATGACCAGGACCAGCCTGTGGACCCGGTGCTCGTAGAGGACGCACCGCCAGTAGTGGCCTAGTTTACCTAGATTTTGTCTTGATTACATTCCAGTTGATACTTTGAGACTTATAGTATTTATTTTGGGATATTGTTTTGTGTCTTGGTCTCTGAACTTGTGATTGTGGCTCGGCACTATTTCAGACTATTTATCTCATTATCTTTATCTTTATCTTTATCTTTATCATCGTGTTATCTTCCTTAGAATTATGTGATTGAGTTGTGGATATATTCCTCCGTGCGGAGATGACAGGTTATATTTGTGTCTTAGATTCTATATATTCTAGATGACCTTTTACAGCGTTCTACCGTCGATACTGCGGCGTAGGCTGGACGTACCCACTGCTCGTGCCCCTAAACAGGGTACGGGTCGTGACAACGTCACTGTACCGAGCGGGCCTGCGAACATGACTAACCCTTACGAATCTCAATCCACAAGCCTTGACAATTCTTTTAGAAGTTTTCTACCGCCCTTGAACTTCGATTTACTCTCGATTACTATTCCTTGCTTTCTCGTATATTGCTTCTCGTCCCTTCCAATTTCGGAGTGACGAATAATCGTGCTATATAGGATTTAGCAAAAAAATTCTTAAGTTATAGTGTAAGTTAGTTTGCTTATTGTATTGTGATTGCTTGATAGATAAGTAGGATAAGAGATGCCATATGCCATAGGGCATCATGTGTTTGATGAGGTAGTTTGACCAAAGGTGGGTAGACGTCCTCATTATAGGCATAAATATATGATCATACTGGGTTACGCCCTTATGGTGGCCACTTGATCAAGAATAGAGTGGTAGTTTTAGTGTAGAGATCTACCCTCTAAGAGATGAAACTAAACATAGTCTAACCCAACCCATTTACTATTATATCCTGTCAATTGTAAAATTAGGATTTGACAGATTGATAGGTATCACTTAACTTGCTTAGGTGAAGGAGACTTATATAATTGTCTTGATAAATGGTTATGAGGATAAGCCTTCAACATGATCGTTGCAAGACCGCTAGTACCAAAAAGAGCGACTAGAGATAACCATATATAGCTTTACGATTGTTGCAAATCAAAATTGTTTAGGCTTGATTATTACTTGACTTATTATGAGACACTGTAGTGACCTAGCATATCCCTTAAACTATTCCTAGTTACTCTAGCACGGTTCTTTGTTAGTGAGCCTTATTTTAATTTCGAGGACGAAATTCTTTTAAGGTGGGTAGATTGTGAGGACCCTGATTTTTGGAAAAAAAATTTTGTATTTCTAATTATTAGGTTATATTGTATATTTAATTATGATTATATATGTACTCTTCGTGTCTTTGATTTTTGGAGCACAAGACATGCCCATCTCTTGAAACGTCCTTCATGAGTTTTATAGTAGACAGGATGACCTTCAACTTGATATATTATGTCCCATCCAAACTTGTTTTCTAGCATTCTTTTGACTTTGCACAACTTCGGGTCAAATTTAGGCAATTAGATTATTTACCATAATTCCAGACCTAACTTCCTACGTGAGTTCGGGACTCGACATAAATCAAAACTATTCGACCCAATTATGGTTTTGACTCATTTTGAGCCTACGACGCACATGCTAAGAGTGTGCCACTCAATCGAGTCTCTATGTGCTATTTAATTGCGAATGGCACAAGAGACTTATTGGTTGACTCTTAGAGTTCGATTGGATTAGAAAATATATTTGGACCCTAACCTAGCCAACCCCACCTGGTAGGAAGCCATGTTAGGTTGCCATGACAGTATAATTATTATGGATTTATTTTGGGATGTTATACAGTCAATTAGATTTAAATACAATTTTGTGTATATGATTATATTTATAATAGTCTACTATTATATATATATGGCCTTAGTTATGGTCAAGTTTGAGATATATATCGACTAGGAATTTTAGCACGGATAGTGTATTCGTGTACTTTGACTAGTCTATTACCCATGGTAGGGAAAGCCGAGCCATAGGTGTGTTCTAAATAGGAAAACCAGGCCAAGTTGCGACTTAACCTCCACCGATAATTTATTTATTTAATTATTAGATTATTGACTTTCTAGGAGACCGGTTGTACCAATTTAGCCCCGACTTGACCCGAACCAAATCCTAATCTAAATAGACAAGTAGTACTCTCAAATACCTTCATGTTGATATATATTTTGTATATATATTTTATAATTTAATATTAATATGTTTTCAATTTTAGAAAGTTCTATTTATAGAAAGTGTCTACGTGTAATCCTAGTGTAATCCTATTTGGCATTAGTTTATATTTGACCCAAAGTCCAACCCAAACCTATGTAGGCATGTTGGGCATTAATATATATTAATAAATATATATATTGTATATTTAATTCAGATTTAGATTGCATTTATATTAGAAATCTAAGTAGTTCCATATTAGGAAATCTTTTATTTAAATCCTCAATCAATCAATTAGCCAACTCATCAAATAACCAAACCAATCCATGTGGACCCCACATATGACCAACCAAAGATTATTTTCATGTAATTTTCGTACAAAAATAATCCCTACATTGGCGGGCCATGCCATGCATGGAAACACCCTCCTACATATATAAACTCAACCCATAGGCCCATATATATATCACCCTTATCAAAACCCTAATCCTAACACCAAAAACTTTTATTTATCATCCAAGAGCAGCTCCTTTACTATTAATTTCGAAAATAGCATCCCCCCCTCTACTACATCATCCCCTCCATCACATAACTCATCATCCTCCATAAAGGTTCCTTCTTTCATCCTTCTTCCATCCAAACTCCACCAAACCAACCCTAAAAACTCTATCTTCTCCATCCAACCATCTAGAACCATTTCTAACCCTCCAAACTCATCAAGAGAGGATTAACAAGCAAGGATAGCATAAAGGGGGAGCTTTGGCGAGGAGAAGCCTTCACAACCCAACTAGCAAGGACTTTTGGTAAGAAACCCTAATATTTTTATCTCAAACCTATGCTATAAATCTGTAAAAATTACGGTATTAATTCTGTAGAAATAGTATTTTGATGTCTCTTGGGTAGTATTTTCACCCATAAAGTTTCATGAATTATGATAGCTATTTTCATGTTTCGGTAGAGCCAAAACTTACCACGTTGTGAAGGAACTATAAGTTTTTGTAGGAATTTTTCAAAACTGAATTTTATGTAGGTTAATATATTTAAATTAGGATTTTTAAGAATTTTTTCATGAATTTATAAATTCAATTCTTGTCGGAAAAATTATAGGTCAAACTAGTCATTTTCGGGTGGCTTGTTGACCTAGAAGATTCCAAACCATTAGTACCATGAAACCCTTGCATCAAAATTTTATATATAATATTAGGGCATTTTAATTCTGTTTAAATTGTATTTTTGAGGATTTTCATAATTTTAGATAATTAATGAAGTTCTAGACAAATTTTGGGTAGACTAGTCGACCCGATAGACAACTATTAGTATAATTCTTTAGAAATATAAATTCTAAAAATTCTGAAATAAATCTATAGAAAATTAGTTAAAAATATTCTTATTATTTTTATATAATTTTAAGTATATGATGATGAGAATAGCAACATAATTGACTAATTGGGAGTTGGAAACCCAAAAACTGTGTTCGGGTCTCGTGGAGCCTGTGTGTGATTGTATGAGTCTAAAGGGTTCCACGAGAAATTGATATAATCTTAAAATATTATCTTGACTAATTAAGTCAAATTGTAAGTTCATGAGTAGTGGGTTAATTTAGTTAATTAATTATCTAGGAGTCGGGTTCCGGCGGCGTTGACGCGGGAGCGACATTTCAGATTCACAGCGCGACACCAGGCAAGTCACCTTGCCAAACTTTACAGTACTTACATGCTATTCTATACTGCTATTCTTTATGTCTCAATTGGTACATATTCTTCTTTCGCTTCATATCATGGATACTTCCTAGTTTTACGTGCACGTAGATTATTACTCTTTCTTTTCTCTTGTTACTAGCCATATATTTTCTATCGTGTTCATGTCTAATGATAGTATTGCTTAGCCTCTGTCGTGTCCCTTTGACATAATTGAGATGGACTTGACTTGTTGACATCTGACTTGACTTGACTCGTAGTTCTAGGCGAGAACCTTGTGATAGACGATGACTATACTTGACTACTCTCTGTTGTGAGCCCCCACTGAGCTGCGATAGAGACTTACTATAGGTTGTGAGCCCCCACTGAGCTATGATCTATAGGACCGTGAGTCCCCACTGAGCTGCGGTTTACTCCATTTATTCTTAGTCATGTTTATCAGTACGATTCTCGACGACATGCCATTTCTATAATTTTATTCTTGTACTACTCTGCAGTCTTTATTTCTTGTACTATTTCTATCCTTTCTTGCATGTTAAAACTGTTAAAGTAGGCATGTATATGTGTCTTGCTAGTCCTCTGAGGACCTGGTGATCTCTCCAGTATTAGCTGAAGATATGATACATTGATGGATGACGTTGCTAACCAAGACTGCAGGTATATTTAGTTGATATTTATCGTCTCTTCCGTAATTAGATTTTGTCCTATATTATATTACTTTGACATTGCTGTTGTATAGTCTAGTTTTACAAGCTTTATCTTTCATTAGAAGCTTGTTCAAGATAATTGTATTAGAGTCTGGTCACTTTATTGATATATCTTTTTCTTGTTACTTGTAGTAACTGGTTTGCTAATGTCTGACCAGCATTAGTTTACTTGGTTATACAAGAGTTTATCTTCAGTGGATGAGATATTGTAGATTGCTTTAGAAAACAGACAGCTATACGTATTCGAGGGGCTGGAGTTCTCTCGAGGTAGCTTGTATGTATACGTATCTAGTTCTACGTATTTTGGGACTGGGGCGTTAAATATAAAAGAGACAATCCACATAGCTAAGGGAATAATTTCGACGGGTCGAATTGAGTTAGAATATGGAAAGGTCCAATGATCGGCTTAGAGTTGGTGCACGGCATGCTTTGAAAATGACACTTGATCCTTCGTCCCGTGGCTTGGGAGAAAGAAAGTTGGTTGAGTAGGCAAAGTTATGAACGTAGCCTAAGTCATAGGCGTCGCCCGCATAAATACTTCATAAAGCATGCACGGTCCCATCGTCCAAGGCTTGGCATAGCCTTGGCTTGCCCCATGAGTTAAGTTGCGTTACACGGCTTGTGACATAAGTCTAGGCACCCAAATGACTTGGTCGTTCAAAAGTCGAACGCATGCATGACACGTTTCCACGATGCAAGGCTTGGCATAGCCTTTGCTCGCCCTTGGGTTAAGTTATAGGCTCGATTAAGTTAGGCAAAGTTATGTCGGTCGACCTAAGTCATTCTAAGCATCGTCCCATTTTTCTGCGATTGTCGATATTACTTGGTTTCACGATCGTAAGGCCATTGCATAGGTATGTCTTGGACGGTAGTGTCACCCAGAACACCAATTGGTTTAAGGCACAATGTCACGGACTTAGTGTTTTAAGGCACGGGCCACAGTTGATTCATTGAGTTTGGAAAAGTGCTTCAAATAGTTGTTCCTGAGTTGAGTGAAATGATAGGACAAGAAAAATAATGCTCGCGACCATGGGTCGTCGAGACGAGGTCTCAGATGTGAGAAGTATTAAACTTGGCCCTGAAAGAGATGGTAACACTAGAAGTAGATTGACTGTGTGATACGTCAGTTCGAGTCGAGTCTAGTATGGTCATTGGACAACTTGTACAAGGTAAAATAAACGTTTCTCGAACGGCGACCTAGGTGGCCCATGGGAATTTCAATGGTAGACATCATAGCTGTACTGGATGACCGCACGGGTTAGGCGGGGAGTTGCAGCGGAGCTCTTACTCGCGTTGGCAAGGGGCGTCCATCTAATCAAAAGCTATAAAGGGAGTCCATTATAGCGCTGGACGCTAGTGACTAGTTCATATAGATGAGTCGGCATGGACGGTGATCCGCGTGTATGCCTTTGGATTGCGTCGAGTATTGAGTTCACTATATCAATGTGTCGAGTCGAATGCGTGCACGGTCAGAAGACAATGTTTGGACCTAAGATTTGGCTGCAACGAAGACACCGTGCTTCGGCACGAGATGTAGCGTCAAGTCTTAAGTTGTCGACATATAAGTTGCATAAGTTGGATTTGAGTCATCTTGAGTTTAAGTCAGGAAACGTCGCAAGGCAAAGTCGGTCGAGTGACACTTAGCCCACAAGTCTTGATTGGGTCAGTTGGTGATCAAAGTAGCAAGGGCCGCGAGGCGGCGATATGATTAAGTCATACTGAGTTGCGAGGCACGACACGATAGATTTGTAGCACGTCACAGGGAAATTGGTACTATCACGTAGTCGCGTCTCTGATTTTGGGCCGTAAGGCAAACAACTTGATAGGTTAACATTGTTGTTGCAAGCACGGGATGGTCTAGAGATACCAAATAGGCCAAGGCGTCGGTCCTAAAACTGATCCTAAGACAAGAGTAGAAAGACAATCAAAAGGGTTATTTTGTACAAAGTAAATGAACGTATTGATTTTGTATGGGTGGGCGAGGAGCTCATTCTACCAGTACAGTTGAGTACTGACATCCACATAGTTTTTATGTGTAGGCACAGGTAGAAGCTCGTGCGCGGAGCTCGCTTGGATGCCTCGAGGCATGGAGTTCCTGGCGATTCAAAGCGTACGACCGCATAGAGTCAAGACTTATACGGGACATAATGTATGGACGTCGCCTCTCCGAAGCATCCGCTGGTTCAAGACTTGTATTGAGAGATGAGAGATGAGAGAGAGCTGAGTGACTTGTAATGTGAGCTTGAGTGAGCTTGTAATCTTGGCCTTGCGCCCCTTTGTAATCCTTGTTTCAATATCAATAAAATGCATCTTTTGAATGACTTGTGTTTTGCTTCTAAATTTCGCTGGCATATTTAATGTCTCTGCATGGAACTTCTGTGGGACGACCCATCGCAGCCGCTGAAATCGGCCGTTATGGAACCCGCCTTGCACGAGCGCAATCTAGACTGTGTGGCATCACGCCTTAGCGAGGACGATCGTTCCTACGAAGCGGGGCGTGACATCTTCGTCTTCCTCCATATAGCAGCACTACCCATGGATCTACTTCTTCGACCTTCTTCATTAGCAGCACTACCCATGTAGAAAATGTAACTTCTTTTTTCTCTCCTTCTGAGCATCAACTGGCATCAGTGAAGCCTTCTACCCCTGCAGGGTAACCGATGTAGTGCATCCTTCTTAGTCCCTGAGAGATATTCATTACTCTTTACAGCTTTCCAAAGATCAACACTTGGATTGCTCGTGAATCAACTCGTCATGTCTACAGCAAAATCTATGTCAGGCCTGGTAGTACTTGTAGCCTATATCAAACTCCAAATGATGCTCGAGTATACCAACTGTCTGACGTTTCTCCATGATTTGGCTTTAGCTTTTGATCGCACATGTAAGGAGTATCGATCCCTAAAAGATCCTGATATCCATAGAGTATGAGCAACTTTCTACGTAGTGAGCTTGTGACAGAGCAACCTCAACTTTTGTCTAGATTATTTAAATTCCCAAGATGACATCCGCATCTCCATCCTTCATACTGAATTTGGACATGAGAAACATATTTGTTCCAGTGACACATTATTATATTGTCAATAGAGACAAACGATGACTCCTCTATCATCAGCAAACTTTGTGTAATCACACTTAACAGTCTCGCTGACCCTGTAGCCTTTTGACCTAATAACCTGGTCAAACTTTTCGGGCAACAGATTGGGAGTGTACTTTAAACTGTACATAGAATTCACCAACTTGCAAGCCTTGTCTTCAAGACCTTGAACGACAAATTTATCTGGTTGTTATATGTGAATCTCTTCTGTCATTTCTCTATCCAAAAATACTGTCTAGACATCCATCTGATGATAGAACAACTTATGAATAGCAGCAACGGCCATCGTCATCCTGATAGTTGACATCTTAACTAGAGCATATGTGTCAACCTCATCTATCTCATGTTCTTGATCAAACCCTCATGGAAACCAGCCTAGTCTTGAACTTATTATCAGTTCCTTCGGCTTTTGTCTTCTTCTTCTCGAAGATCCAATATGTTTAGCTCATTCAGGCAGATTAACTAACACCCACTTGTAAGTGGATGTAATAGAGTCAATCTTACCATTAACTCACTTCCTCCAGAAGATCGCATCTCTAGTCTTCATCGCCTCATCAGCCAACATGCGATAGGTGATAAAGTCTCCGAAGTCTTTCGGCCTTCTCACTCGCTTTGCTAACTGCTTAGCGAATACTGGTTCAAGTGTTGTCTCATCAATGACAACTACCTTCTGGACTACTACTTCTTTGGAAGTACTTTGCTTCTTCGGTGCCAACAATGTTCTCCGGAACATCCGTGAAAAATGTTCTTGTCCCTAGCAAACTTGTCTTCAAAGAATTTCGTGTCGCAAGACTATATCAAAGGATCTCCGAGTGTAGCTTTGAACAGCTTATCCAGAAATACGGTCTTCTTGGTCTTCATCCCTGGCTTTTGAATCTTGATATCCAGAAGTTTTACGTACACCAGACACCCCCACATTTGAATGATATTCAAGTTAGGTCTAATCTTGAACTAGTGTTTATGAGAAGCAATAACATATATGGCAAACAGTACTTTACTTGAAAATAAACATAGTCGTAAGCACAATCTATCCTCAGAAGTGTATTGGAAGACCCGCAATAAAGATATTATCATCTCTGATAGCACACTGATCTTCTTTTCTGAAACTCAATTGGACGGGAGATACTACGGAGCAGTCGTTTCATAGCCAATTCTATGTTCATAGCAGAACGATACGAATCCAAGAAAACGATACTCTCTGTCTCAACCACTTCTGAGTCTCTTGAGTTGTCGGTCGACTAGACGTTCAGCTTCAGCCTTGAAGTCCCTGAACTTATCGAACGTTCCATCCTTCGAAAAATACTTCAACCCGACCTCAGTGGAGAATTGATAAAAGTCACAAATATCTTAGTGTACCAACTCCAGAAGATTTGTACTTTGTTTCAATTGCCTGAGCAGTTTCTTGACAGTCTTTGTCCCTGCACATACTTCATATCCCTCCACCTCCTAACCCTCACATTCTAGAAATAAGGTTTAGACTAGACATCTTGAGTATGCTATTACATAGCACATGTCCTAGTCCATTCGTTACAACTCAATTAAGAAATTGCATCATCAACAGAAGTCTGAACATTCGCTCGATACTGAACATTTTCCAAAGCATGTTCCTAGCCAAGAATCCAACATCTTGCTAGCATGAATGTCCATCTTCAAGTCTGTATCGAATAATAGACTTCCTTAGATCAGGACCTGGAAACAACTGGTACGTGCTACATCCACTTGCAAATAAATTTGCTCTCTGTTCTGACTTTTTAGGATTTTGGAGAATACTTGCAAATAAATTTGCTCTCCTAATTTTCTTAAGTTGGGACTTCGGAGATTCCTGCAAACGAGTTTGCTCTCCAGAAGTACCTGAACTGAGTTTTAGCACTTTGGAGATTCCTGCGAACAAGTTCGCTCTCAAAAATTGCCTGAACTGAGTTTAATGATTTTGGAGATTACGACAAACAAGTTTGCTCTCCAAAATATCCCGCAGTCCACCAAGAAAAAGAAGAAGAAGAAATAATAATTAATAAATTATTATTCTTGCTGGGGTGGTGAAGACCACCGTTGCTTAAAGCAAGATTCGCCTATCGCGATATGCTTCCAGGAACCAGTAAGTTCTCAAAAAACTTCTGGAACGCTCGTTAGTCAACTTTTGTGACTCGAACAGGCTCCCTGGACTCAACGGACCCCCTTTTGCTTTCTTATTTGGTGCATCTTACAAAGGAGGCTAGGGGGCTCTATTTATAGAGTGGAGTGAAACTTCACTATTTCTCCTATCCGATGTGAGACTAAAATACCAATACTCAAAAATAGAGTTTGGTATTTTAGATCATCCCACAATCAGCATAGTCGAGTGCCAGTCCACGCCTACCCCCCGTTCACACGCCCGTGCATGCACTGGAGTCCGTGTCCGAGTCCAAACGACAAAATCAACTTGTTTCCTTGTTAGAATTAATCCTTTTTCTTTCTAGGAAAATACTCCCACTTGGCACCCACTTGTCCCACCACACCTCATGTGCATACCTCAACACAAGTAAATCATTATATTGAGATACTAACCATTTGGTGTAGCCGATGTGGGACTATCTTTCCTAGTCTAAAAGCAAAAATACCAACAAGAAGTGTCAATGGAAAAAATCTTTAAATGTCGAGAATTCTTTAAGCATCTAATTTTTTTGGATTTTTTTTTTGCTCTTTTTATTAACTATCTTTAAAAATAATAATTCAGTTTGTTAAGAAAACGTACTTTGTATGGACATTTTCTTGATTTTTTTAAGAAAAATAATATTGACGTTTTTATTTTTAAGTTTGAAAAACGTGTGCCTTTTGTATGGACATTTTCTTGATTTTTTTTTTAAATATTTCATATTCATATTTTTTTTTACGAAGAAGGTAATTTTTATCCAAGCTCCTTCGAAAGACTACAAACTCAGCCCAAAGGGTTACAACTAATCCAGTCCGAAAGCCTATATATATAATTCGTATGTCCGAAGGTACCATCCCAGTCTGAAGGCTATATCCAAGCCTAGAGGCACCACCCTATGCAGCCGCACCGAACCGCACTTGCACCAATCCAGTCCGAAGGCCTATATATGTTGTTCCGTATTCACTGATTCAAACTTTTTAATTAATACTTACAATGGACTTTTTTTTTTCTTTCTTTGTAAATTTTACAAAGTTTATCCTCTTAGTTTAATTTTACATAATTTTAATGCTATGTAAGAATTTTTTTTTTGTTCATTAGAAGGACAGAAAACCACAAAATATGTTTTCTATCCAGAAATGCCGACCCCTCCCAGCGTGTGTTCATGAAGGACTCGTTTCTTTAGAACGTCCAAACACGTCCCAATTTGGACTTGGGAAGGGAACCAATCACTCGAGCCCAAAAAGAAACATATCTACATCCCTTTCCTAAAAAAAATGAGACCTCCACAATTATATGTGGACAATAGCGACCATCCGGAAAGTGCCACATTCTCTTACTCCTAAAATCTCAACCCACAAATGACTATAATTTATGGAAAGTGCAATTGAGAGGACTTTTACTATATCTCCAAACTTTTAAGATAAATTACTAAATTTTTTTCTTAATTTATTACAATTTTAACAAACAAAATTTATACCTATTCTTGTAAATTAAAGTTAATTTTGGTATTCACTTTAAAAAAATTGGGGTATTGTAAAATTTAAGAATTCAAAAAAAAAAATCTAATAAACTTAGAAGGATCGAATTAACTCTACATGAGTTCATTGTAGTCTTATTAGTGTTCGACAAAAAATATAGGGACCCCAAGTTACAAAGATTTGAGAACTCGTTCATATTAAGGGATTGATATAAAACTGAGAGCCGATTCTTGAGTGTCCAATTGATGTGTCAATGAGTATGTAGGTCGATGCTCATCACAATTTTGGAAATTTGATCTAGATGGTACAAGAGACTCTAAAGTGGTATCAGAAGATTCAGAACCATCCATGTTCGTATCTCATTCAATATGCATTTTAAACAGGCGGTGCAAAGAAGTACAATTGCACCGAGTAACAAAAATCTAGAATTTTTATACAATTGCAAAGGTTGGACCAAATAACAATCTATACTGCTATAAAATTTTTTTTTTTTTTTGATATTTTTTGTTTTAAAAATGTCCTTATCTATGTTTGCTAATAAAAAATATTCATTAAATTTAACATGTATAGGTAATTACATATAAAAGAATAAATTAAGAGGGATTGTTCTTTGATTTTCCAAGTAGTGGCCATGTTTGGTATCAATTTCGTTTATCAATTTCTTGTTTTTATAAGTTTTTTATAAACAATAAATATTTGACATACCTAGTTTTTACTTGTTTATAAAATAAAAAACATGTTTGATAATCAACGATAGTACAAATTTATTTATTTTTGACAATCAAACATATACCATATCATCTATATCCCAAATTTATTTATTTTCCTTTTATATTTTTTTGCTTAAGTAAACATGAAACAACTTTTTTAGTATTTACAAATTAATATATACAAAAATAAAAACATAAATACACTTACCAAACATACTTTTGTTAAAAAAACTTTTTTTAATTGAAACAATAAAGAAATAATACCAACAAGTCCTAAGTAGCTATTGTTTACTCTTTTTTTCAAGTAGTACAAATATAAAGAGAAGTAGTATTAAAATAAATGAACGTAGGTACATATATACTAGCTAGTAACTTGCATGTGCATTGTACATACGTAAATATATAATTAATTTTTTTAATATGAAATAAATACTGTCGTCCATAGAAATTGAACTCGATCATCCAAGAAAAATGTCTCCCACTTAATTACTTGAGTTAGAATAATTTTGTTATAAGTAAATTATATTATGTAGTTAAACAGGTAATTACTTTTAAAAATAATAATTAATGAAGTATTTACAATCAGTTTAAAGCCACCTCATATCGGATTTTTGTTGTTGTAGTAAACTGTATATTTACGAAATTGGACATAACAACACCAGTTTGAAAAAATTCAAAATTTAGGACTTCTCCACCAGATTGGCGGAAATCATACATGGCTCCCTACCCAAACCCCCATGCAGTGGCTCCCTCAGCACCCCCACGCAGCAACAGCTATCCCAAGCACCCCACGCAGCAATAGCTCCCCCCTCCCACACATGAAGAACTCCCCACGTAGCACCCAAACAGCAGCTCTTCCAGCATCCCAACAACAAAAGTTTCTCCAAGCACCCCCACGCAGCAACAATTCCCCACCCCCCATTCCAAACATGCACATTTTTACCAGACCGTCTGATAGAAAGGTTATCCGATTCAATTTTTTTTAAAATTTTAGCGTTATGTCCAATTTCTTCGAAATACAGTCTGCTACATAAATGTTTCTGCAGCTTTATATTGGTAGAGAATAGAGATAGAGATATAATAAAAATATTTACTACTAGTATAATATAATAGGTTTTAAGGGGCCTATGAAAAAAGATGGACCATAAAGTCCAACGACATAGAAGAGTATAGGAAGGGGATAATAAGCACACACTCCTCAAGTTAGGAAGCTGCTCATTTTTTCTCCGTCTTCTTCCTCCTTCATCGATGGCGATGGCGATGGCGATGGCAAGTCAGTTCGGTCGATTCGAGACCCCCACAGCCGTACCGGCGGAAATCCGACGCCGACGGCCGGTTGGGAAGACGGCGGTATCGGTCCGGTGCGGCGGAGGAGAGAGCGCTAGTACTGCTGCCCCTACTGCTCTGGATCCGGAGTTCGACAAGAAGAGCTTCCGCCACAACCTGACGAGGAGCAATAATTATAACCGTAAGGGATTTGGGCACAAGAAGGAGACCATGGAGCTCATGAACCAGGAGTACACCAGTACATCCCCTCTCTCTCTCTCTCTTCAATTTTGATAAAAAAATTCAGTTTTTTTTCTTCTTCGAGAAGATTTACAATTTATTCGTTCGATTTGATTGAATTTTTTTGGGGAATTGAGGTTTTTTGATGTCTCGATTGAGTTCGACTGGGTATTTTCAACTTAGATTTTGCATAATTTTATTCTTCCATGTATCTCGATTTTGCTGATTTTTATTTATTTTCGCAGTGGTGAGAATTGTTGTTCCTGTTACAAAAAATGGAACAACTTTCCAACTAAATGCAAAATACAACTTGCAGATTACAACGACTTACAAAGAGAAAGATTACAAAATGACTAAAAACAGAACTTTGAAAATTAATTTGCAACAAAGTTGCTACAATACAAGAAGAAGAAAACTGTAGAAAGAAGAAAGTCTTGCTGGAGCCAGGGACGGAACCAGGACTCGAGTTGGAAAGGGGCCGAACACGAAAGTTATTGAACCATGTTAAAAAAAAAATCGATAACTACATAATTTTTTATACTAAAAAAAATGTTTCGTCTCTGGTCAATAGTATGTATCATACGAAAGTAAAAGATGAGTGCATGGCATTTAAATATTGATACTAGCAACTCTTCAATTATCTGTTGGTAGGAAAAATACAAGTTAAATGTACAAAATTAAAAGAGTTTAGAGCATCTCCAACCCTGTTGTCTTGTTTTTTGTTGTGATTCCTATGTGGCATGAGGTCAAGACAATGTCTTTCATATGTGGCAAGATAATATTCACACAAGACAATGAGATAAAAAAGTGTTCTCCAATACAAAAGTTTGAGAAGACAATAAAATTACTTTTTTCCAACTTCCAAGACAACTTTTCCACTTCTTCCTTTTTTTTATATTTTTATTCAATTGATGATGTGGAAGTAAAGCATTATGAAGTCTTGTCTAGATCTAGACAACCAACTTCACATTGTCTTTGACATGTCATTACCATGTCAACTTCACAATTTATTTCACATTTGCCTTGGAGAAGGAATTTTGAAATAAGAATTGGTAATTCCTATGTGGCAACCATTTTTTTTCAAACTCACAGTGGGTTGGAGATGCTCTTATAGTTTGTTTGTTTGTAGAAACTAATAACTCCTTTAACTGTTAATATATAATACCTTGTCTAAAGCAATGTGCATACCATCAATAACTAATCAATATTTTTTTTTTAGACTTTTTTTAAAGTCAGGGGGGCCAGGGCCCCCTTTGGCTCTAGCATAGTTTCGTCCTTGGCTGGAGCGATAAAAATTACGGTTGCTCAAAGCAAGATTCGATTCTTTCCATCGATGATCTAAGTAAGTTGTAAGAGTTGACCAAGTTCAAAGAGTTGAACTTGCAGAACACTCACTTGTCACCCTCGGAAGAGGCTGCAACGCTGCTGCTAACTCTTCTCTCGTACCATATGTTCTCAAGTATAGTGCCAAAAGCAAAAGACCTGAGATATATAGGGCAAATTCTATAGGCACTCCACATTTTACTCCAGGACAACCCATTACTTCAGGACAATCCAGCTTGGTGGAACTTTTACTCAGGACAGTCCCAATTTACTTTGGGCTGCCCCCTCCCCACCAACCTTCACCCAACCATTAATTTGATAATTTTCACTCTCCCTCTCTTCAAATTCCCTGCTCACCCTAATTTTCTTCTCCGTTCTTCCAATTCCAAATTCCTAAATCCTAATTTCCTTCTCCATTCCTCCAATTCCAAGCAATGGCACCCAAACCCAACCCTTCATCACAATCTACGTAAGTATCCAACCCTTCTCCATTCCTTTAGGGTTTTGAAATATTTTGTTGTTTTCATTTTAATTTTCTTTAATATTTGGTAATGCTTAAAATAGTTAGATAAATTTTTAGAACTAATTTAGGGTTCATATATCTTTGTTTCAAACCCTAGAAATCCATTATATGGATTAAAGAATCACGGTTTTGGCCTACAGTCGGGCTTGAACACGACATGACTGTAGGCAAATCCTACAGTCATGTAGTATAATTAGGACTGCGGAGATTTCCTACAGTCCTATACTATATTGGATTGTAGGAAATCCCACAGTCCTGCCTATAGTACAGGACTATTGTGATTTCCTGTAGTCCTTTACTATTTGTAGGACTGTAGGAAATCTCACAGTCCTTCCTAGGACTATAGATTTTTCTGACAGTCCTTACATTTCTACCTGTTTAACCCTTTATCCTAATTTTTTTTCTTGCTGCCGCTAGCAAAAGAAACGACCCACCGAGTCGGTGCGCAAGGAACGCAATGTGGCCTGTCCGGTTGAGAGGCCGGTCATTATCGTCAAAACCGAGCCACAGAGACAAGTTACTGCACCGGCTCGTCAGTCTCGGTCGAAGACACCGGCACCTACTAGTCCTCCGTCTTCTTCCTCGTTCGATGAAGACGAGCCTACTGGCCAAACCCGAGCATATGAAAGTTCTGGGCCTTCTCAGCAGCCGACGAGTCCAATCTCGGTTCATCCAGAAGGTTGCTCAATGTTGTTGTCGTTTGACAATCACATTGCATTTCAAATATGGAACGATCCGGTATGTACATTACGTTACGAAAATTTAAGCTTCGATTTAGACTAGTATATATTCGTAATTCTAATTTCATGTCGATTGTTAACTTTTCAGATGAGCTTTCGTATGCTTAGGGTCGTGAGCCACGGGACGAAGTCCAGTAGATGACACTTTGACACATTACGGAAGTCGTCAGGAACAAGATCATTCCTACCGGTTTGCACAATTTGGCCAGATACGCCTATAAGTCGATGGACAGTGCTTTTATATCAGCATTCGTAGAGCGATGGCATCCGAAAACCAACACTTTCCATCTCCCAACCGAGGAGATGACGATTACACTTTATGACGTCCATCAAATACTGAGCCTTAATGTTGCAGGTCGGGTCATAAAGAATGAACTTTCCATGAGAAAAATCCTGAGTGGTGCGATAATATCGTAGAATATGTGTCATATTCTCTCGGGGTTGGTGTTAGGAGTTTTACAACCCTTCTAGACTTAAAGAAGTCCTACGAACTTCCTTTAAAATATTTGGAGGAGGCTTTTAGAGGCACGAATGCCGTAGATGATAATGTTGATCTTGAATGGACAACCAATTTTCTCCTACCAATGTCTTTGTTAGAGCTTTTCTTTGGGGAACTGTATCTTTCTTCCCATGGTACAGGAACAAACCACCTCTTTCACATCCAAGCTGTAAAGTTTTGCGTCCCGGCCGGTTTCAGGCCGATCTGGATATCACAATTTTTTTTCCGTCCAACTTCTCGGCACCAATGTAACATTTTTCGCTTGATTTAAAGCAAATATCGGTTGAGAATAAATTGCCTACATCAACGGCAATTGGAGTAGGTACCACAATCTCCGAAGACGATAATCCCTACATAGAAATTAAAGTTAATAAAACTAAACGAAATTGAAGGTGAACATTACTGCAGGAAATCAGGACTGCAGGAA
>JANAVB010042604.1:0-26506 GCA_029216955.1 Iris pallida
AGGTGTATTGTGCTCGCTTCCGTCCTGACTGGACCTGTGGAAAATTTTACAGAGGATAATGAGGAACCCTGCACCCCTTACTTAGAGTTTGCCTAGATGACACTCGCGACCTGGACCCCTGCGGAGGTTCAGGCAGCTGCTGAGGACGATACCTTGCTTAGTATAGATAGCTTAGTTTTTACATTTTATGTTTAGTTGTTGTTCTTGATTCAGAGTTGTATATTTTTAGAGATGAAAAACTTGTATTTTATTTCTGCTGTACCTCAGTTGAGGATTTTCTTATCTATTTTATCGTGCCATATTCTGTCTCTAGATTGTGATTGAGTTATACCTCTGTGTTGGCCTCCTTATGGAGAGTATTCTATTATGTTAGTTTAGTTCATGACCTAGAACAGCGTTCTACCGCCGACACTGCGGCGTAGGCTGAGCGCTGTTACGATTCGTACTCTCACAGTGGGTGCGGGTCGTGACACATTTTTAGTGGTGGCCCAATCAGGTCGAGTTTGTGTAGTGGTATTCAAACTAGAGTACCACTACAGCCTGCAGTATGATTAGGATATTTTTGAGGTACTCAATCACATTAGGAAAAACTCTTAACTGGATTCCTGCCATCTAAATTCTTGTTGAAAATTTGCTTCCTTGGATAACTGTCCTCCCTTGAATTATCGATTCTATCTCAGTATTGATTTCCTTGTTTGATCTGTCTCCAGGATGGTGATTGAGACACGATCGCATCGCTCTGGTCCAGCAGACGCTGGTGAGAGGCCTACCACCCCTCGCCTGATCGTGGACGCTGGGACCACAGTACCCCCTATTTCTGCTCACATAGGAGCTTCTGCAGCTTTTGGGAGTGCACCTCCACCTGTCCGGAGGCCTTCCCCCGTCATTCCAGATATGTACCAGCAGCATTTACCTTCAGGGACAGTAGATGCGGCTCAGATGTTTACCCTCTTCCAGTGATTCATGGAGTTTCAGCAACAGATACAGCAGAGCCAGTCTGCTGATATCCGACAGAGCATACAAGATACTCACCAGTTGGTTAGGACGACAGTGGAGCTGGTGGCTGCTCAGCCACAGGGAGGCCAGATGCAGCCGTATCAGCCGAGGACTCCAGACATCCATTCCTTCAAAAAGATGGGACCCCGAGACTTCAAGGGTACAGAGGGCATCATATACGCTGACGATTGGATAGAGCATATTGAGGAGATATTTCGATTGGCACAGATACCAGCAGGATTACAGATCGAGGCAGCCGCCAGTCAGATGCAGGACTTGGCCCGTACCTGGTACCAGACGGACCCGAGGGTTGGTACAGCCGGTCAGACTTGGGCAGCGTTCAAAAAACTGTTCAAGGAGAAATTCTTTCCCGATACCGCACTTCGTGCTTTGGAGGCGCAGTTCGAGAGTTTGGTTCAGGGGAACCAGACCGTTGAGGAGTACGCTGGAGAGTTCAGCCGTTTGAGCAGATTCATCGAGGATCTTACCGAGGTCGAGAAGGCGAGGAGGTTCCGCAGGGGTTTGATCGGAGAGATCAAGTCATATACCAAGAGCGACCGCGACGCCACTTCCGAGCAGATTCTGGTAGGGGCTATGACAGCGGAGGACGATCTTGGACTGAAGAAGAAGAGGATGCGAGACACTCAGGGAGCTAGTGGCATGCGGGCCCGGCCAAGAGGCCCCACCTGCAGATTCAGCAGCAGTATCTGCAGCAGATGCTACCCCTACAGTTTTAGCAGCAGTACCAGCAGCCGAGGGTCTACCTTCAGCAGCGACAATTTCAGGACCGCGTACCCTTTCAGCAGGCGCAGCAGCCGCAGAGGCAGCAGCAGACCCCGGGACAGCAGCTTGTTATCATTTACCCTTTTTGTAAGAGACCAGGGCACGATTGGGGCGAATGCCGGAAGAGGCTGGGCAGATGTTTGCTTTGCGGAGGATCCGATCATCGTCTGAGAGAGTGTCCCGAGTCATCGGGACAGACGGTTCAGGGGACAGGAGCTAGGGCTCCGGTAGGCCAGCAGAGGGGATTACCCTTGCCGACTCAGCAGCAGAGGTACATGCAAGCATCAGCAGCAGGCCAGGGGAGGCCAGCAGGGGCGAGCTTTCGCCAGGACAGTCGAGGATGCACAGGCCGTTGGAGATCTAGTTGCAGGTTTCGTTCTTTTGACTCAAATTCTGCAATTGTCTCTTATAACTGCCTTGAAATTTTGATTCCCTCTGTTCCTTGATGATTTATCAATTTTTTCCTGTTGTTCTTGTGTGATGTTTGATTTTCTTCTGAAATAAATCATATGGGCTAGGTCACCCAGTTATGGAATCTATAATCTTCAATAGTCGTGTTTAGCTGGCATAGTGAGGACATATAGTCAGATTTAGGACGTATTTCTCGGGTGTGAGAATTTAAGGTTTTTGCTGCCAAGCATGCGGCAATGCGAAAATTTTAAATACCATGATTCTAGAGGTATGTGCCTTAGTCGAGGACTCTGTGATTATCGTAGCCTTGCTCACTAGCATGACGAAGATTCTGAGTATCATGATTTTGGACAGACGTATATGATTATCTGACGGTATGTTTGAGACTTTGATTATGGGGTGTTTGACCTAGAAGGCCTGCTACCATCTTAATTTCGAGGACGAAATTTTTATAAGGTGGGTAGGATTATAACACCCAGTTTTCCAGAAGAGGGTAATTTTGAAATTTTGTAATTATAATTATTATTTAATGATATTTATTCATATTATAATTTTTAGTGATTTTTAATTATTTTTAAACTATTTAAATTCATGACTTATGATTTTGGTGTTTGACTAGTGTAACCTTAGAGCCTAGTCATGTGATTAGGATGTTGACTAGTACATTTTAGCTTAGAGGGTATTTTGGTCATTTTAGGATTTATTTGAATTTATTATGATTTATGAGAATTTGTGTGAATTTAATACAATTAATTATTGCTATGTGTTATGTTAGTCATGACTAGTTGAGACTTGTAGACTAACCTAGATGGGTCATAACTAACTTAGTGAGCCACTTTGAGAATTAGATGGTTTGGTTAAGGGGTTAAGTCAAGTCTAGTTATGGTTAAGTGATTTGCAAAGGACTAAGAAAGAGCCTTTTGTTCTAGACCACACAATACCCTTGATTCATTCCTAGCCATAGGATGAAACCTAAAAACCCTAACCCTAACTTTTATGACCAGCCAAGACCCCCCCCCCCCCCCCCCCCCCCCCCCCCCCCACTTGCCTATATAATGTCTCTATGGGGATTTGTGCCTCTTTCTTATTAGTTCTTCATTTTCTTACGGAAATAGGTAAGCCTTCATTAATTCCTTCCTAGTTTAATCAATAGGATTACTTTTTGAGTGGGATTTCTTCCATTATGATCTAATCAATGTTCTCTTGCTGTTGGTGGAGTCTAATCACAGATTTGAATCAATTTGATTAATTTGGTGGCTTGTGGAGATTCCCTCTTTGAAGAGCTTTTTGTGTTGAAGAACACCCATAGGTACATTCTATTCCACCCATTAAAACTAGGTTTAAATTGCATGGATGCCTAGCCCTAAGTACCCTGACCTTGTAGGAATAGAATTTGTAGGAATTTGTGTCATGTACGTGTCCGTATCGGACACGTATCAGAGACAGCCATAAGTGTTTGACGAAATATCTCAATGGACATTTCGTTCAATTTTTGCAAAACTTTTTGAATAGGAAAATGTATTTTTGTGTCGCTTACTCATTTCCATTGCTCTGAACTTGTATCGAGTTTGTGTCGTATCGTTTGGACACTCGTGCACACGATCTTGGACACGCGCGCGCGGCCTGGGTGCATGCCCTGCTGCCACGCGTGTAGTACTCACTGCACAGGCCATTAGGAACCACCAAATTTGGTGTGGGACTCGGGGCAGTGACTGACAAGTCATTTCCCAAGTTTCAGGACTCCTAGTGTCGTGTCGGACACGAATTTTGGCACGCACTGATATTGTACTGTACTGTATACGCGAATTATTCTCACTGATACGGTCTTCACATCGGACACTGACACATTTTGGACTCGATGCAGAGTGTTGAATCTCTAGCCTGAGTCCTCAGCTACCTATGGACACGTGCACGAGACCCCATGTGCTTCGTGTCGTGACCTAGGTCGATCGACATGGCTGCACGAGCCTGTGCACAAACTGTGCACTGCTAATTCGAATCCAGTTTTCCTATTTGCCTTGGACACTTCGTGTCCACTCTAGTGGACACGAATGACACTCCTAGACACGATATCACATGTGGATTGAACCTTTGACTGTTGTTCAAATTCGATTTGGTTTTAATAAGTTTCGAATTTAGTTATGGTGTATCAGTGTTTTGCTATGAGTTTTGATCAGTAGTGTAAATGCCTGAGATTTCCTGAGAAAAAAAATGGAATGTTGATGTCCCTATTAATTAAGGTTTGTTAACTATGGTTAAGTTTGAACCTGTGTATGCCTAGGAAATTTCTGAGAAATGTGAAATGATATATTAAACTGTATAGGAATTCGAAATATGGGAATTCCCCATTTTTCTGATACTGCCATGTATCAGTGTGATATTTCTTTGTTTCTTTCCTAATTCGATTGCTTTAATAATTAATATCATGTATTTTGTTAATAGGTTTAAATGTTCGTACATAACTGAGAATAGGAATGAACTGTTTTACAGGAAATCTGAGATTTCATTGTGATGTTGAACTCAAGAACTGAGTTCATGAACCTGAGATTTAGTGTAGGTTTGAATAATTGGTTTCCCCTTTCCCTTTTAACTGAGTTCATGAGATGTTTAAACTTGATATTAGTTAGATTTTAACTTGAATTGAATTTGATTCACTGTTAAAACAGAACTGAGATTTGGATTCATTGTATTAAAATGTTAAGAAGGGTTCACATGTAAAGGGGTATTAATTTCTGTATTAAACCTGGAAGAAAAATCTTGAGGATTCAAATAATTAGTTAACTGTTCACATGTTAATTTCGAATTCACTATTTACTAATCCTGAGATGTTGTATTAACCTTGATATTAGTTAGGAAGGAGAAACTCAGATATCTGAATGATATCTGAGTTTAACTTGAATTATCAACTGAGATGTTAACTGAGATTCCTAATGTTCATGTAAACTAAATGTGATTTGATTCAATGATTAGTAGTTTACTTAGTTTCGAAATGAATAATCATGTGGACTGAAATGCAACCTGAGATTATATTTCTTCACACAGAACATACACACACACACAATTTCATATCCTTAACTGTTAACACAAGTAAAGAAATGTGAATGTTAAACTTGGGGTTCAACATTGGAAATTTGAGAATGTCTTCACTGATTTTTCCCATATTACTCCACACACAATGCACACAACACTATATAACCCTCACTCATTGACACTCTCACTCACACATTGCCTAACACTCATTCCATGATAACACACACTCCCTTGACACAACTCTATGTGACACTCACACACACACACATGCTCTACAAATATATTGCATGTGGCTAAATGTGTTAATGTGATAAATAGAGATTTTCTGTTGATATATATACATGTATGTGTATAGATAGACATATATAATATGTGAAATATGTGTGATATGGGGGACTATAGGGCATAGGGCCTATGTGTATGATATGAATACACCAATGTTGTGTGTTGATAGTCTAGTATGACTTGTGATTAGTGTGTGATTGCTAGACTAGGCTTGGTTAGGCCTAGTGAGACTTGTTAGACTTGTTTGGGCTAGGACTTGACCTAGTTTGACTAGTGTGGTTGACTAGAGTTGACCAAGTGTCGACTTTAGCCTAGTTGGACCTAGACAGCATGCAGATGCATTGTACATTTCATATATCACCCTCTGTATACATCTTGACTTGTGTTGCTCTAAATAGGAGTCAGGTACCTCATCTCGGACAGTACATTTACTTCAGACATTCAGATACGAGGCGAGTACATTCTCTGATCATTTCATATCCTGCTTAGAATTATTTCCTGCATTAAATTACTTTACTTGATACTGTCACGTTGGTCACACGGATTAGTACTATACGGATCCCTTCTTGAGATGTTATCCCTTTAGGGAGCATGGGTACTCTATGTTCTGTGCGTTTCACTTACATAGCGTATCATATGCTTCTTTGGTTCTTTGATCACTTGTGACATATACTCATATGATCACAGAGTCTTCTTTGAATCCTTATCCCATTTATTGGGTCTATCAGAATTCCTATTTTTGGGACTACTATGTACCACCCTTCGGGGGCTTACCACCCTTTAGGGGCTTTCCACCCTTTGGGGGCTGTTACATAGAATCATAACATAACCTGTTTGGATCCTTGTGTACTAGTTGGGGGTACGGGAGAGTATAAATAGCCATGTGAACAATTCCAAAGTAGAATAGCCATGTACGCCTCTTTAGTATAGCCATGTACAAATCCAGCCGTTCACATGTCGACTTTGTACTCTAAATCACTAGTCACTGGTAGTTCTCTACTTATAGTAGATATTTATATTACAGCTCTCTCTCTCTGTTTACATACTGCATTTCCTTCAGTATCTATATCTTACTTTACTGCATGATTATATTTTCTAACCTGCTATGAACTGTTGAGATGTACTGTGCTCGCTCCCGTCCTGACTGGACCTGTGGAAAATTTTACAGAGGATGATGAGGAACCCTGCACCCCTTACTTGAAGTTTGCCTAGATGACACTCGCGACCTGGACCCCTGGGGAGGTTCAGGCAGCTGCTGAGGACGATACCTTGCTTAGTATAGATAGCTTAGGCTGTTTCCATTTTATGTTTAGTTGTTGTTCTTGATTCAGAGTTGTATATTTTTAGAGATGATAAGACTTGTATTTTATTTCTGTTGTACCTCAGTTGAGGATTTTCTTATCTATTTTATCGTGCCATATTCTGTCTCTAGATTGTGATTGAGTTATACCTCTGCGTTGGCCTCCTTATGGAGAGTATTCTATTATGTTAGTTATAGTTCATGACCTAGAACAGCGTTCTAACGTCGACACTGCGGCGTAGGCTGGGTGCTGTTACGTACTCGTACCCTCACGGTGGGTGCGGGTCATGACAGGACTTCAACGCCATCACGTGCAGAGAGGAGAAGTTGGGTGTTTGACCCCCTCCTCTCTCGGCCATTCATGACTTCACCAGTTTCATCTTTAGAGCCCACTTGTCTCCCCTTCAGTTCGTCGGCAGCGCCTTCACCTTGTATAACATGCAGGAAGGTGCTAGACGGCAATATTCTCGCCTTGACCGAGCCCTTATCAACTCGAAGTGGCCAGACATGGAGATCAACTCCAATCTCTCGCATCTCAACGCAACCGAATCGAATCACTCCCCTCTCCTCATCAAAATTAGCAGCAATTCTAATCAGAACAAGAAAAGCTTTCGCTTCCTAGACTTCTGGAGCCATCACCCACAGTTTTTGAACATCGTAGCCACTGCATGGAGCGGTACCGACCCCCTTGACCACCTAGTCTGTGTAGCGAACAAACTTAAAGCCACTAGGAAGGACCTTACGGTTTGGAGGAAGGACGCTTTGGTTGACATTTTCTAGGTTATTCGCATCGCGGAGGACGACATCACCCGAGCAAAAATTATGTTCGCTACTGACAGATCCCAGCAGCTCGTGCCTCCCTCAACCTCACCAGAGCGCTGCTAAAATTTCTACTGAAAGTTGAAACTGATTTCTGGAAACAAAAAGCTAGGCAGACCTGGGATAATGAGGGAGACAGAAACACAAGCTACTTCCACTCATGTGTCAAAGGGCGCAGACAACAGCGCAACCTTCACTAAATCGCAAATGAGAACGGTCACATCATTAAAGATAAACGGGGTATTCAATCGACTGCTGCTAATTTCTATTCGTAGTTGTTCACCAAAGAAGTCATCACCATGGACGAGTAGTTCTTATCGGAGATCCCCCGCCTGATTAAAGACAAAGACAACACCCAGCTGCAACTCCCCCCATCAGAGTTTGAAGTCAAAGAAGCCGTATGGGCCCTGAACGAGCACAGTGCCCCCGGACCTAACGGTTTCATGGGTGTTTTCTTTAGATCTTGCTGGGACATCATCAAGAAGGATATCCAAAAGGCGTCCACCGCATTTTTCCAAGGAGCCAGGTAACCCAGATCGATTTCCTGCGCTAACTTGATTCTTATCCCTAAGCAGGAAAACCCGGAGACCTTCAAAGACTTCCGCCTAATAAGCTTATGCACCTTTACCAACAAAATCATCTCGAAGATTGTTGCAAACTGCATGACCGAGATCATCCCCAAGATTATTTCAAAAGAGCAGAGTGGCTTTGTTCGTGGCAGAAACATCTTAGACAACATCCTGCTAGCCCAGGAAATGATCACTTGCATGAAATTACTAGCTAGGGGTGGCAACATTGCTATCAAGCTAGACATGGAGAAGGCTTACAACAGGCTGGACTGGCAATTCATGATTTGGGTTTTCAGGGACTTCAGGTTTTCGGAAACCTGGACCAACATCGTGTGGAGATCGATCAGTAATTTGTAGTTCTCCACGATCATTAATGGCAAGCTGAAGGCTTCTTCAAATCCAGTCGCAGTATCAGACAGGGAGACCCCCTATCATACACAATCTTTATTATTGCCGCTGAAGCGCTGAGCAGAATTCTGAATAAAATGGTGAGTTCCCCCCACTTCTACCATTTCCACACCACAAGCGGCTGCCCGATCATCACCCACCTAGCATATGCAGACGACATCCTCATCTTCTTCTCCGGCGACGTTGAATCAGTAGAAGTGGTTCACAACACGCTGCAGAGATACGCCAATTGCTCAGGCCAGCTCATTAACCACAACAAAAGTGTCATCTACGTCCACCACAAGACCAACAGAGAACACTCCTCCTCTCTTACCAACATTACTTCCTTTTCAGTAGTGTATCTACCTTTCTCCTACTTAGGCTGCCCGTTGGTGTACGGCACATCCAATGCGACATTTTTGAAGGCCTAATAGGCAAAATCAGGAAAAAAAATTGAGGGGTGGCACAACGCAATCTTATCGCCCAGTAGGAAGTTGATTCTGATAAAGCATGTGCTCTCCTCCATCCCCATATACACCCTAGTCGCTTGCTCCCCCCTAAGAAGATGCTCACTACCATAGAAAATCTCTTCGCCAACTTCTTCTGGGGGCACTGCAACGGACAAGATAAGCATCATTGGATTAGCTGTGACACCTTGGCCAGACCCACTGACGAGGGAGGACTCGGATTTTGCATACTAGCGTATATCATTGATGCTTGCTCTATGAAATTGTGGTGGAAGCTTTGAGCGAGTCGCTCTATCTGGGCTAGGTTCAAAAAGGCCAGATATTTCAGACACATCCATCCGTCTGTCTCTGCTTCCAATTGCAGATCCTCCGCATCCTAGCATCGCTTCCTGAACGGTCGGTGTCTTGCAGTGCCTCTAATCACTCTTCAGCTAGGCTCAGGCGAATCTTCTTTATTCTACGAATGCTGGACCGGGGAAGACCTCCTCCTCCAGCTCCCTATCGTCCCTCCAAACTATGCTATCCATGATCTGTCGAAAGGCTCGGGCGATTGGAACTGGGATCGAGCTCGGGAATGGATCGGGGAGGAGGCCGCGGAGGCGTTACGAGTCAGAGGGCTGAAGGTCATGTTGGATCCGTACGCCCTGCAGTGGTCCATTTCGGCCAACGGATCTTTCACCTTAGCATCAGCTAGAAGTATCGCTCGCAGCAATGGAACAGCATCCCCTATCATCGGACCCTTCTGGCAGCAGTACATTTCAAAAAAATGGTCCTTTCTGATTTAGAGAGCATTTTGCAACCACAGATGACGATCTCCAGACTATTGGATTCAGCTTAGCTTCTGTGTGTCACTGCTCCATGGTAAAACAACCAGAAAATATTGACCATATTCTTTTTTTTGGAGAATTGGCCACGCAGGTGTGGACCGTGCTCTCACATCGTTGCAAACAGGACCAGACCGGTGGGAGCTATAACGATCTTCTTGCCACTTGGGGTAGTGCCTCACAGGGCCACCAGATCGTTGCAGCTGCCATTACGTAGGTTATTTGGAAAAATCGCAACAAATACAGATACGAGGGACACCAATATTCGTCTAACCAACTGATCTGGGAGATCTTACGACAGACTCACAAAGTTAGCAGACACTGCAAACATGGTCAGGAGGATCTCTGCCAATCTTTGCTCTCCTGAGTTGTTTGGATCTTTGAGCAGAGGGCAACCTCTCTCTCCTGTCTTTTTTTTGTTCGTCTTTTGCGCCTACTTGTAAACGCTTCGGCATTTGCGCCTTGATTTGAATAAATTTGATATATATATATATATATATATATATATATATATATATATATATATATATATATATATATATATATATAATGCCAACGGCGTTGGACTTAGCCATGCAACGGCCTGCTCGAATGTCCCGTTCGGTCGAGACGACGCCTCACTTACGTGGGTGGCTTCGGTGAACTTGCCTCAGCTTGGCCTTCGCACTAATAAAATGAAAGTTTTCAACTGCACAAGTAGGCTTGATAATAAAAGAGACGAATCCACATAGCTAAGAGAATAATCCCAACTTGGTTCAGATTGAGCTAGAATATAAAAAGGGTCCCACAGTCGGCTTAGAAATGTTGGACGTCGTGCTTTCAAAATGACACTTGATACTTTATCCCGTGGCTTGGGAGAAGAAAAGTTGGTCTAAGTTGCCACAAAGTTATGAAATTAGCCTAAATCATAGGCGTCGCACGTATAAATGTTTGATAAATCATGCACGGTCCCATCGTCCAATGCTTGGCATAGCAAAAGTGTCCCACGAGTCTCAATGCACTCTTCTATGGTACAAGGCTTGGCATAGCCTTTGCTCGTCCCACGGGTTAAGTTATTGCACGATTGAGTTAGGCAAAAGTTTTGCTAGGTTATCGAAGTCATAGCAAGCAATGTACCATGTTTTCTGCGGTTGTCAAAGTCACATAGTCCCACGATCTCAAGGTTCGTCATATAAAGTATGACTTAGGTGGTAGTGTCGCATAGAACATAAGTTGGTTTAAGACACGAGCCACGATTGGTTCAGGGATAAGTATGCCACGGTCTATGGAACACGTATGGTTTAAGTTAAGTAGGAAGGCTATGCAATAGTCGTTCCCTTTGTTTGGAAGAATGTAAAGTACATGCGACAGTTTATCACCAAGATCGATCCCATGGCTTGGGAGTCTCCTATGAAGTATGGAAAGCATGGGCATGGATAAAGAAGTATAAGGAAGAGAAAACAAGTTATATCATCTGTAGGTCTTGCATTTACATCGAGTCTAGAAGTCGTCGTAGGTGTGTGGTCATAGCCAACTTGTGCACAAGGGTTAGTCTTCCTCGACATGATCGCCGGGGCCTCGGGATCATGTCGTTCCTGGAGGAAGCGAGTTGGCTAAAGCAGGATGCTAGATGTACTATATAGGAGATTTGGGGCTTCCACGGGCTAGCTACACATTGGATGATCGGCATCTATCCTCAGCCAAGTCCAAGATACCTTAACATTGCTATTGACCTTTCATATAGCTGAGTCGACATGCTAAGCGACAATATGCATGCACGGTGTCGGTTAAATCAAAGAAAGTATAAGCACGGCATGAATTGAGTTAAGAAGGTGTGCACGGTTGCAACACCATTATGGAGCCTAAGATTTGGCTATAGCAATAACACGTGCTTCGGCACGAAATGTGGCATCGTATTTGGATCGTCCACACAAGTTTTACAAGTTGGGTTGGTCGTTTCGAGTTAAGTCTGGAAGGGTCGTAAGAGCAAGTTTGGTTAAGTCACGTTGTGTTGTGAGGTACGGCCTCGATGTTTGAAGGACAACCAAAGTTATAGCACGACCATATTACTGCATCTCAAAATATGGCATAAAAGGCAAGCACGAGTCGGTACTTGATGCTGCTACCATGAGAATGGTCTAGAGGCACAACGATAAGCAAGTTATCGGTGCAATGGCACGGTGATTGTCTAGAGACACAAATAGGCAAAGAGTCTATGTCCTAAAATCGATCCTAAGGCAAGAATAGAAAGACAATCATAAATGAAATCATGTTGCATAAAGTAAATGAACGTGTTGGTTTTGTATGGGTGGACGAGGAGCTCACTCCACCAGTACAGTTGAGTACTGACATGCACACAGTTTCCATATACAGGTACAGGTAGAAGCTCGTCGGCATGGAGCTCGCTTGGATGCGTCAAGGCATGGAATTCCTTGGCGTTTTGAGGCATGCGACCTCACGGGGTCAGAACTTATACGGTACATAATGTACGGACATCGCCTATCTGAAGCATCTGCTGGCTCGTCAAATGGTATTGAGAGAAGAGAGAGAGCTGAGTGACTTGTAATCAAAGAGAAAAGTGAGCTTGAGTGATTGTAATCTTGGCTACACGCCTTTGTAAATTTAATTCAATTATCAATATAATATTCTAATTTTGTTTCAATGCTTGTGTTGCCTTGTACATTCAATGTTTCTGCTTGTGACTTCTGTGCGACGACCCCGTCGCAAGCTGTTGTGATCGGCCATTATGGAACCCGCCTTGCACGAGCGCAACCTAGGCTCGTGCGGCATCATGCCTTAGCGAGGACGATCGGTCCTACGGGACCGGGGCGTGACATAATAGTATCAGAGCACAACTTTACGTCATTGGACTTTCGATTGAATTCTTTAACTCCGATGTTGGTTCCGCAAACTCTAATGTTGTTGCCGCGATTGAGAAATTGGCGCTCTCTCTCAAACGTCCCATGAGATGTCTATACAATAAGTCTATATATTTTAAAAAATAACACGAAGGAATAATTAGCTGAACAAAGTTAGCTTCAAATAAGAACGTTTGGCTAAGTCAGGCTGAGCATATACACCAAACAAACAAAATTGCGTCGACCTTAGTAAAGTCGTATGCGGGATTCAAATTATTTCAGACGAGAATAAGTTTGACTAGATTCATAGAATATGGGATGACTATAGAAGTGCCATCGAACGACATTATCGTCGATGCGATATAGGTAAATCGTACTTGGATTTTAAGGAATAGTTCAAACAGAGATTCGAAATAATCAGTTGTGATTCGAAACTTGTTTCGAGGATTTATCGAATAACTTCATCCCTGAGTGGTGTATGCAATAGCCTTGGGGATGTCGATCGATTGAGGATAGGGGGTGCCAATGAGTCTATCAGCAAGCATTGCCGTATACAAAGCCTTAGATTGAGTATCATTGAGTAAGTAGTAATCTTAAAATTTTGACGAGATGGTTCAAACAAATATGAAGACTATGCACATCATCAGGATTGTGTCGAGTATGAAATAAAAAATAATCGATAATAAAGATTGAATCGAGGAAAAGTTAAGTTGTAACGAACGGATGACTCGATCGAGATAATCGATGTAAATCGTGTACGAAAAATTAGCACGATGGGAAGATAGCGTACATCACAAAGTTTGAGTTTGTAGTTACGAAAATGACTTTAAGAATTTGGGATAGATGTTGCTTGCATAGAAGGATGCGACTTGAGGAAATATGTTGTTTGATGGCGTAAAATAGACAGATGAACATAAGTGATGATGGTATCGTGTAACTAGTTCGAGAGATAATGATTGAATTTGATTTTGAATGTTGAGGAGATTGTGGTAATCCAGTTCAAATGATAGCATCAGTTACACGACTCAAAATTAGTTGCAAATGAAGATCGTCAGGTTACGTATATCATCGATGGTATTAAAATGTATCAAAGATCGGTATGCGATAACTCGGAGGTACTCTAATTCGAGAAATGATGATCGTGTAAAGTGTTATTGTTTTGACAGATGCTATACTTAGGATTTTGATTGAAATGAATGCTTGGATGAAAATGACCGTCTTGATTGTTCGGTGATAACCACAACGTCGACGATCTTATCTTGCATGAGCGCAACTCCAGTCTCGTACATGCGTCACGTCAGATTTGGGACGATCGTTTCGCGTGAGCGCTGATATGGTGATTCATGTCCAGCGGGAATGATCGAACTCGAAAGATCATGGCGTGGCAATTGGATCATTTTGACTTGTGGTTTGATACAGGTAAATTCGAGGATGGTTCATACTTTGGATTGACGATTGAGTAAATTTAAGGATTGAGCAGTTCAATCTGTATATCGAGAATGAACTAGTCTAGACTCAAAGCAAGAGTTACGCCCCGATAAGAACAATTATCCTGCAGGAATACATGGTAATTTCATATCCAGCATGGATGATCGGACTTGCGTGAGATTGGGGCATGACATATTGTTAAGCTAGATGACCTTATGATCAATTACGTAAATTGTGATGAACGACTTAGGGAATATGGAATGAGAATTATGGTTTATCGACAAATTGTGTCATAGCATGCTTGACTTGGAAAGAATGGATAGGTGAATTATATTAAACGTGTTTGAAGAGATAGACTATGCAAATTGCTAGTTTAGCAGTACGATAGAGATATGCAAAGGATTGGGTTGAGAAAAACTTACAGTAGGATGGCTTTGTTAATTGACTCGAACCCCTGGGCTGAATGCTGCAAATGCAAACAGGAAAAATATATGCTCGAAGTTTAGAAACCGAAGTGATGCGAGCTTGGATAGAAAATCATGTACTATCAACTTGGTTTGACCTTAGGATTGGGGTCAGTGTTGATATTATTATTTGGGAACGGTTATTCCAATACTGACGGATAACTTTAGCCTAAAGAGATGGCCTAGCGGTTACGCAAGACGTCCATGTCTCGAGAGTTAGTATCGGTATGATTGATCTTGAGGATTGATAGGATTGGATATTGGCGGATAAAATTATTCATAAGTATGGAAACACCACTCACGAGGCTCGGCTGAAATGCATATATTTAAGGGATGCCTAAATATGTGCATGATCCGACTCGAGTAGAAATGGTCAATTCTCTATCACGAGGCTTGGTTAAAATGTATATATTTTGGGGACGCCTGAAATATGTGCACGATCCAACTAAGTGATACGTTGAATTCAAGTGAGACTAAAGGAACGAAAGAGTGTCGAGGATTTCAAAATTGTGGGTTTCAAAGAAAAGATTGATGGTAGTGGAGTCATTGGTTTTGTAATGAAGTTGAATATTGATTGAGGCATTAATGCAAGTCAGGTTTCAGAGATTGGTTAAGGAAGAGTTTGTGTGAGAGTCATTGGATGTTGAATCAAGAGATAAGTCGATGATTGTGTACTCAGTAAGTTTTGAGGACGAAACTTTTTCTGAGTGGTGTATAATGTAATGCCCCGTCCCGCTCAGTCCAATCAAAAAAATCAAAATGCAAATGGCATTGGACTTAGCCATGCAACGGCATGCTCGAATGTCCCTCTCTGCCGAGGCGACTCCTCGCTCAGGTGGGTAGCTTCGGGGAACTTGCCTCAACTTGGCCTTCAGACTAATAAAACGAAAGTTTTAAATTACACAAGTAGGCTTGATAATAAAATAGACGAATCCACATAGCTAAGGGAATAATCCCAACTTGGGTCAGATTTAGTTAGAATACAGAAAGGGTCCAGTTCCGCACGGTACAATACGATAAGTCGTTGACTCAAAGAGTTACGTTGACCCGATGAAGTATCGATGCGAATCGATGCAAGTGTTAAGTTGGCCCAAGAGAAAGCATTGAGTCAGTTCAAGGATTCTAAGAAATCGAATCGATGCGACGCACAAGTCCGATTCGATCGAATATTGATTTTAGCTGGTTTCGTGGGCAAGCTACGCTTTTACGCTGAATTATAAGAGGTCGACATTTTGCCTTATTTATAAAGGTGTCCGCAAAACCAAAACAATTCCTTGTAATGAACTAAGGCAAAGTCAATAGACTTGGCCCTTCAAATGGATCCAGACTTAGACTTTCAAAGGCGTGCTCGGAGTCTTGTTCGGCCAATGCGATCATCACTAAGGTGGGTGGCTTCGATGAACCTATCTTTGCTTAGCCTAGACACATAATAATACGGACGGTATTTGCTAGATTGCTAGGCGTTAACCTCCTGCATGCTAATAAAAGAACTTAACACACCTAGCTAAGAGAATAATCCCATCTTGTATACTTGTGTAGAACATGGAAATGAACTTGGGAATTTACTTGAACCCTCGTACCGCACTCCACGCTCGTGCTAAGGCACAGCTTACGTTTCAAGTACCCTATGCATTCAAGTATAAATGAAATGCTTGTCACTTGGATAGTAACACAACTTGAGGCAAAAAACAATGAATGGTTTACTAAATTGAGGCAGGAAAACGGTCGAAATAGTCGTTCCGAGCAAAGTAATAGAAACATCAAAAGGCTTCGGGATCATTGGGTCGCCAAGGCAATTCCCATACCAGGAGCTGCAAAATGATAACAAATGAATGAATGAACAAATGAAAGAAAGAACAAATGAATAAACGAAAGAAAGAAAAAAAGAAAGAAAAAAAAACTCGGATGATCAGAAGCTGGGTGTATCAGGGATCGTGTCAAGAATAAGCGAATGAAAGAAAGAAAGAAAGAAAGAAAGAAAGAAAGAAAGAAAAAAAGAAAATATGATTAGCGATAGGTATGACAGGGACATGCAACGGGGCTCGCTACCCGAGCTGCCGGATGCCGCCGCCAACCTAGTCGATAATCCGTTATGGCTCAGAGAGCCTGTCTCAAAGAGCCGATAAGTTAAAAAAAATGAAAAGAGAAAACGAAATGGTCGCGGACAACTCGTGCACGAGGGGTGTCGATAAGGGATTCCTCGGGCGATCAGAAGCTGGGTGACCAGGGATCGTGCCAGCCTAGGAGGAATCACGGCTTATAGACGACTTATGTGCGGGCTCGGTCACTCAAGCGACGTAAGGCCGGTATGCATAGCCTATCAGGGTGTACCAGCCATCACCATCTGATAGATACTACAAATACCATATTCAGGAAGTCCAAATGGCTTGTATTGCTAGCGACCGATGCATATAGACTAAGTGGGCTCGCTGATGGCAATCCATGTGCGAGTCCTTGCGTTGAAACAAGTAATCTGAGTAAGCTGAATAACTGAATGAACATCTGAAAGAAACTTGAGTACTTTGTTCATCCGAGGCAGAAACACGTTGATAATACTCGTATTTTCTTATGCAACTTTGTCAAGTCTTTACGTATCATATGTTGGCTAACTTGGTTTACCTTGGACAGGGAAGATCATGCAGTAAGTATGGTAAGTTGTGTATGTTATCTTTATGCGACACTTGATGTCCGTAACACGAGATAGGTTTTGCAATATATGCCATGAAACTGATCCTAAGGCAAGATTAGAAAGACAATCAACTGATAGTTGGTGCACCAAAGTAAATTGAACGTGTTTGGTAATAATAGCGAGCGGGCGAGCTAACCTCCCCACCAGTGCATGCAATGTACTGATAACTACATAGTCTGCTTGCAGGGTGCGGGAGAACCTCATCTGGTGCGGAGTCTTCCCTCGAACGTGCTAAGGCGCGGAGATAACTCTGGAGCCTTAGAGCGTTGCAAAGGAGCTGAAGCACCATATACAGGACATAATGTATCAAAACATTGCCATGTATTATTTCATCTTGTAAGCCGCTTGGCACGCCTTTAATGTTTCGAGAGAGAGGGCTTGAGCAAATTGTAATCTCGGCTTAGCGCCGCTTGTAATACTTCTTGCTTAGCAATAAAGAGCTTGCATTTGTTACAACTTGTGTTCATTTACATTCTGCTGCAAATGGGGACACTCTGTGTGACTTTGTGGCCTAGCTTTAATCGGTCGTTTCTGGACTTGGCCTTGCACGAGCGCAACCTAGGCTCGTGCGGCATCACGCCTTAGCGAGGACGACTGCTCCTTCGGGAGCAGGATGTGACAATATATATATATATATATATAAACATAAATGTGTCATTTGACATAGTCTTACATAAGGCTACCATCCTTCCCTGCAAACAATTTTATCATTGAAGAAATATATATGTGTCATAAGAGTGTCTTCCTGCATCAATTGTTAGGATTCATAAATATATATACATGTCGTTGGTTAGTTCCTATAACCAAGCTACCATCCTTCCCTACAAATAATGTTATCATTCAAGAACATATATGTGTTATAAGAGTGTGCCCCTACATCAATTGTTAGTATTCATAAAATATATATGTGTCATTGGTTCGTTCCAGCAACCAACTTGCTAAGCCTGCAAGTAGATGGTATCAGTATGTAGCCTAACTATATGAAGATCACTAGTGAGCGCACCATCTTGGACTATTTCTGGTTAGACGATGATCCTTCATGTGCAGATAGCGAGCTCCACCGAAGGTCCCGAATCACCCTTATTGCGATGTGCTCTTCCAGTCCAAGTAGTTAGCCCAATTGAAGGTCTCGTAATACATGTGCTAGTACGTCATCACTTATTATCCTTGTTCTCCTTAGGCCGAACCAGTCTCAACACCCCGACAACCATTCGACAAACCGAACCATGTGCATAAGTTGTCTATATCCTGCATGCATATGGAACTTAGCTATTAACATATAACATGCATGATAATATAAAACTTGAAATAACAATGCAACACATTCACTTCCATATTTTCACGTTTCTCGAGCCATCGCTCGTGCTTCCATTCTTCTCAATTCAGGGATTACCATATTTTCTACTTCCCATTCCAGGAACTACCATCTTGGCGACTCAAAAATTCCAAACATTTTCGTATTTTTATTTTCTGTGAAACAAAAGTACAATAATCCATAAAATAATTTAACAACATCATTATATTCTACATGTCTACAACAACAGTTTACTAATTCAAGTCTATAACAGCAGTACAAAAATTCATATCTAAATAGCAAGTTAATATTCCATATTTCGATATAACAAGTTAGCAACAAACATAATACTCTCTTTTACTTTGGTTATTTTTACTTAGCATTAACGATAATGTAGCAACAAAGACAAGTAACACTTCATTTTATTAAGGGGCATTTGGTTAGATGGGAACATTTTATTTCCGAAAAATTTTAGGATGGAAACTTATTCCCATGTTTGTTTAGGTTATAAAAATTTTAGGATGGAAAATCTACTCCCATGTCCGTTTAGCATTAACAATCTCATGATTATTTTCGTTTTAATTTTTTTTTCATATTTTAATGTTTTTTGGGTTTTTTTTTTAGTTTTTTAAGAATTTTTTATGTTTTTGTTTTTGTTGTGTTTTCAGTTTTTTTCTTCCTTTTTCTTCTTTTAGGTTTTTTTGGTTTTTTTTTATTTTTAAGTTTTTATTTATGATTTTTCATTTCTTTGTTCTTTTTCATTTTTAAGGTTTTTTTGGTTTTTATACAATTTATACGAATTTTGTTTTTGTTTTTTATTTTTTTATTCTTTTATCTTTTTTATTTTTTTAAGAATGATTTTTTGTTTCATTTTTGCTTTATTCAGTTTTTTTATCTTTTTTATTTTTCTAAGATTTTTTTCATTTTTGAAGTTATTTTGTTTTTCTCAGGTTTTTATCCTTTTTAGAAAAAAAAATTTTATTTTTATTTTTATTTTATTTTTCGGGAATATTTATATGTTCACCAAACATGGAAATATAATTTTTCAGAGAATTCTATTATCGGGTATTTGATTACCGTGAATAAAGAATTCTCAGCTATATAGTATTCTACGTACCAAACGTCCACTATGGCCACATTTGGTTTGTGGAATCGGAGCATTGGAAAAAGAAAGTCATTCATTTTCTTATGTTTGAATGCTAAAGGAAATGAGGAGAAAAGAAAATTGATTCCAAAGAGGAAGAAAAATAGGGGGAGAATGGTTTCTCCCACCCACCCAAGCATTCATTTTTCCTTTCATTCTATTTCTTTAGCTTTTTCAAATACCGAAAATTAAATTATTGGAATTACAAATTTTCAAAGGAAAGGGAGGAGCACAGAATCAATTTTCTTTTCTTTCTGTAAATCAAACGAGCCTAAGTGTGAAGTTAAGGAGAGCTTTAGCTTTTTCCAAAAACCGAAAAGAAAATTGATTGGAATACAATTTTTCAAAGAAAGAAAAGAGCAAAGAATCACTTTGTTTTTCTTTTCTTTTCGTGAATCAAACGAGACTTAAGTGTGTATTAAAGGAGAGAACAACCACCTACCATTGACGAATTGTCTTCGTCCCGATTGTTGGAGTCAAGTCTAGATTTGGTAACAACATATTTGTGGAATCTAAATCTAATTAAATATTTGATTTGATTAGATTTGGATGTCCATAATTGGTGTTGTGCTATTTTAGATATAATAGGACTCTTATTTTATGAAATCCTATTATGATCTAAAATAGGATAATTAATGGGCTATTTTAGGTGTAGTAGAATTCTTATTTGAGGGCTTCCTATTTAAATATCATATTATGAACTAAAATAGAATTTTTCTCATTTATATATATGGGGTGAGGTTGGAGGCACAAAGCACAGCACAAAGTGGAGATTCGGGCTCGTCCACAAAGAAATCTAAGAGAAAGTCTGTACTTTACTCTTAGGACTTCGTCATCCAAGATAGAAGGAAGAAGAAGATCTAATCGAGGAGTCGTCAACTTCGGTTAGAAAGATTGCTACGGGTTGGTGAGTGATCTCAATTGTAATCTTCCGTTTTTCTTCTTGAGAGTGGTGAGGCGTTGAATCTATAAGGGCAAAGGGTTCAACGTGAGTTTTGTCAATCTTGTAATTTCATCTGAGTTATTAAAGGTTGGAATTTGTCCAGGTGACATACATCACCGCCATATACTTGTCTTCATCTTGTGCTTGGTGTCCGTTAGATAGGGGTTGGTTTGATCAGGTGGCTTGGCAAACGCTTTCATACGCGCCCAACAATTGGTATCAGAGCCAGGTTCCTGGTCTGATACCCAATAATTAGTATCAGAGCTTTGGGGGTTCCGGCAACCATGTCTACGGAGAAGATGAATACTCATATGATCACTCCCATAGGGGAAACTTGATTTGGAAGCCAAGGATGGAGGATCTACTCTGGTGCAAGGACTTGTGTCACAACCCGATCCCAATATACTGGGTCAAGTCGGTGATGGAACTGGAGATCGCCAGGATCCTAGTTTGGTGTGCGTATTGATTGATAGAAAGTTAAACAGATATAAACGTATTATAACCCTTCATAGGCGAAAACTAGGGTTCACGAATTATACCTGCGGCTGGAAGAAGACAATAGTTCATAGTAATCTCAAGCAGTCACGACCCCAAGATCTTCTGCACGTATTCCTTCCTCGGGTTGGACATTATGTGGGCGACGATCTCCCAACCTTTTCTTCTCCTTGGCAGCCCCTTCTTTCTCTCCTTACATGGATCACGAACTTAGAGAAAGCTTCTTAGTTCTGATGATCATTTGGAGGCCAGAGAACAGAGGATATATATAAGGCTACGGCAGGGACCATGAGGAAAAATTAGGGTTAGGTCTCCTAACGGATCTGGGTGTCATGTGTTCATCGAACACACAACCCAGGCCTATTAACAATATCTCGGTCCACTAATGAGCTATTGTTGCGCTACCTTCCTAATTCCAAATTATGATTGTGGGCTCCTTTTATTATATGCTCGTTTGGCTCCCCATGTTAAGATATCGAATGTCCGTCGATCAGATTAAGTTACTAACAACTATATTGATCGACATCTTTTATCCTTAAGTAGTACCACTCAATTTTATTTGTCATGTCGGATATAATCCACCTACAGGATTTACATGACAATCCTTATGAGCTCCTTAAGGGGACATCATCAACTCGACGTATTGGGACATGGATTCCTTTTATAATCATCCAATTCCAAGAGGTTGTTGACCTATAATGAATCTCACTCTTTTATGAGTCAAAGTAATGCACACTGCATATACATGTCTGTTATTATATCCGGATTAAGAGCACAAGTATCCATAATAACAGAGATGTCTGTTCTCTTATGTAGTCAGTACAAAAAGCACAACCTCAGGGTTCAATACACACAAAGTGTACTAGTATAAACCTATAGTCAAGATAGACTAATACCAGATTACACTACAATATTTTCAATAGATTGTCCAAGTCCATCTAGGTTGTGAACCATTTATATATTCCATAGGAAACTGATAATATGATCTTATGTGTAACACCACACACCATATTATCTACAATATAGAGTATCAGACACTTGCATCAACACTTGTAACAAATACAATATGCAAACATTGTCCATATGATTCTCGTTCAAAATTTAAGAAAATAAAGTTAATACAAAAAGTAATATTTTTTAGTATATAACCCTAACAGTCGGATCATGTCCAACATGCACCGTTGTGAGACGGTGAAACTATATTAAATAAACACACAACATTCAGTTGTTACCACTTGTTCATTTATTATAACTTTTAGAAAAGGAAAGAAACAGAAGGGTGCAACTAGGACTCTTGGTTCCTATGTCCTGGTTCAGCTAACTCCTCGGAACCCAAGTTGGGTCCGTAGTAAGAACTATTGGCCGGCTCCTCGTCGTCGCAATCATCTAAAATATTGGTCTCAGTCATGAGGGAAACAAGAACATATAAATCCATTCCAGTATTTTATTTAATAATTAAAAAATGAGACAATAAGCAGTTTATAACAGAAATATATTTTCTAAATAATAAATAAGAAGCAGTTATGCAAATAATTTTTGGAAATGAAATGAGATGTTGCAATCTAACTAGCAGTAGTATTTTGAGTGCGTAACATCCTGTGGCCAGTTAGGGATGGAGGCTGTAAGTGTTCTAGTGAACACGATCCCGCTTCGGCCCAAGTGGGTTAGGCTTCGCTATCCACAATGATTCAGTAGGGGGCTTTGACCACAGGTGTTAACACTACTCCCCAATCCCGAGTCAATGAGTCAGTCAAGCAGTCAATATGATCCGAGAGGGATCCCGTGAGTCAAGTGTCGATACAGTAGTTCAACTATGCAATGAAATTAATTATTAACTAAAAAGAAGTTTGGGTAAGTATGAACTTGCCTTGGTGTTCTAGGTACTGTAGGTGACGACAGAAAAGTATTCAGGCTAAGTCTGGGAATTGAAACTTACATTAATTTGATATTCTGTTTTAGAAGTCATTCAAGGGTTTAACTAAACGACAATAATTATAATAAACAATCGTTTAGTTATCAAAATATTTTTAGAGATAAAGCTATAATTATTTAATACGTTAACAACGTATAATAATTGATAAAACGATTTTCTAATAAACTACTATTTTTGTAAATAATGAGAGAAATATTGTACTTTATTTATTGGTAAATAATAAACGGTTTTTCACAAACTATATTATAATTATAATTTCTTATGTAAAATATTTGAAAATACTTTGAAATTAAATAGTATTTTGTTTACATAAACTAACAAAATATTTAATAGATATTTTTTAAATAATAAGAAAACCATTTTACTAGTAACATATTACAAGAATCATTTAATTAGAAATAACTAATATTTTTAGAAATATAATTAAAGTGGTAATTAACTACGAATAAAGAACAATATTTTAAGTAGTTTATTTGAAACGTAAAAGTTACTAATTTAACTATAATTAATAAGAAATAGGTAGAACCTATAAAATATTCTTTTTGGTAATAAAACCTTTTTTGGAAGATAATATTATTTTATCCAAAATAGTAAATAATGGATTTTTGGCTTAAAACACTATTTCCTAAATTAAGAATATACTTTTGATATAACTAATTAATATCTAATGTAACTTGATTTCTACGTTAGTAATTAATCGTTTAGTAACCATTTTAACATTAATTATTAAAACTAATAACTTACTAATTATTATACAATCTATATAACACGACATAAATATTATTAATAACAATAATGTCACACTAATTAATTATTGAATTCTATTACAACCATAAGTCAAAATTAACAAACTAGCAATCTATCAATCCCGGAATTGACAGAGCTTTATTTTGCCAATTTCGGTCGGAATAGGAATAGATTCTTGCATTCTATAAAATACACAAAAGGGTTCCGGCTTACTGAGTGGCTGATGACGGAGTACCGCGGGGAGGCCTCGGACTCAGAACGAATGCAAAAAGTGCACGCACGTGAGGAGTGTGCACACGGGCACGCAGAAGACGCACACGGGGGTGGAAATGTACTGATGCGGTCGAGAAGCGGTACGCGCTGGCTGTCGCGCGGGCGGGGACCGTTGGTGCATGCAGGGCGCGACGCACAAGCGTTGGTGCACGCGGGAAGTGGCCTAGATGGTGCGAAGGCGGGCTGGGAGGCGGCGCGCGTCCGGGGGACAGCCGGCAGGGCAGTCGCACGGACGGGGGAAGCCGCACGGGATGTGGCAACGCAGGAGCGCGCGGGACGGCGCCCTGGTTAGCCCAGGCGGGCTGCTGATGGCACGCGGGCGGTGCGGCATCGCCGGGGCCGTCGCCGGTCAGTGCGTGGCGGTCGGCCCGAGAACGGTCGGTCGGGAAGCGTGGGCAAGACGTCCGAGTGAGGTGTTGACGCGACCGGGGCGTCGCGGGGAGCGTCAGGATGGGATCAGTTTCGAAAATGAAGAAATGTGGGAGGAGGAAAGATAGGTTTGGGAAGGTGGATTGTTCTATGATTTCTCTTCTAGAGAAGAAAGTGTTTTGGGAAGTATATGTAGAGGAGATGGGTTATGTGGGGGGGTGATCCGGCTGAAAAAGTGGATCTGAGCAGGGACGGGTGGGTTGAATGGTTAGTAGTTGTAGTTAATGGATTTTGGGCTTAAGTTAATGGGCTAAGGGAAAGGTTTTAATTAAGGCTACAAGAATTAACAATAATTATTAATAACCAAAAGCGTTATAAAACCCATATATTCGTAATAAAATTTATGGGTTTTACAACCTTCCTCCTTAGAAAATTTCGTCCTCGAAATTTCTACCAGTAATTAAAGAGAGGGTTAGAACATACCTAGAAAAGATGAGGATACTTCTCCATCATCTCATCATCTCGCTCCCAGTAGCCTCGTTTGGAGATTAGTGACGCCAAGCTACCTTGACTAGCAGAATCACCGTATGCCTCAGTCTCTTTTCCATGCGATCTACTACCTCCACTGGCTGCTCTGGCATGGTGAGACTTGGACAATCTCCAGCTCTGAGTGATCTACAATATGGCTCGGGTTGATACGTAACGCCTCAGTGTGATACGTGGAAGACGTTGTACACGCCCTCGAGACTAGATGGAAGAACCACTCTGTAAGCTACTTCTCCAACCCTGCTCAATACTTCAAATGGGCCGATGTACCTGGGAATGAGCTTTCCAGCTTTGTCGAATTTGATAGTGCCTATGGTAGAAGAAATCCTGAGAAAGACCTGATCTCCTACCTCAAACTCCAAAGTTCGGCGCTTACTGTCTGCCCAATGCTTCTGGCGATCCTATGCAATCCTCAGTCTCTCTGATCATCTTCATCTTCTCTGTAGCTTCTGTAACCATCTCGGTCCTAGCATAACTCGATCTCCTATGTTGTCCCATGCTAGTGGAGTGCGGCAACGACGTCCATATAATGCCTCAAACGGTGTTATCTGAATGCCGGCCTGGTAGCTATTGTTATAGGAAAACTCAACCAGGTATAGATAATCTTTCCAAGATCCTCCAAACTGTAAGATGCATGATCTAAGCATGTCCTCAAGCGTTCAATAGTCCTTTTAGACTGTCCATCGGTCTGCGGATGGTGTGCAGTACTGAACTTTAGCTGAATACCCAAGCTTTCCTGCAGACTCTTCCAGTAGTGTAAAGTGAACCGGGTATCCCTGTCTAATACAATACTGACTGGAACTCCATGAAGCCGGTAGATGTTCTGCATGTAGAGAGCTGCTAACCTTTCGACGGATAAACCAACCTTAAAAGGAATAAAATGGGCAGACCTGGTCAGTCTCTTCAATTACCCAGATGGCATCCTTCTTGCCTTGGGATCTAGGTAATCCGGTTATAAAATCCATGGTGATATGCTCTCATTTCCACTCTAGAATAGAAGCGGCTGTAGTATTTCTGCTGGACTCAGACGATCTACCTTCACCTGCTGGCAGAGCAAGCATTTGGAGACGAATTCTGCCACATCTCTCTTCATTCCAAGCCACCATACATGTGCTCTCATGTCCTTGTTATCTTATTTTCTTCTGGGTGAATAGTGTTGCGACTGATGTGCCTCCTTCATCAGCTCGTTCTTCAGTTCGCCAGTCGACGCGCAAAGCCTCGTGCCATGCCTCAATATTCCATCTCCAACTATGGAGAAACCCTCAAGTGTTTCGGCTAACACTCGATCTCTCAGCTTGCACAGTATCTCATCCTGGAACTGAGTCTTCTTGACTCTGTTGATTAGGCTGGACTGCACTTTTAATTGCATCATAGGCGAGTCTACTCCTGGTACAATAGCTTCTTTCCCAAGCTTCAGCATTACCGCTTCTGGTAGCACAATCTCCAGCCCAAGCTTCTTCATGTCTTCTAGCA
>JANAVB010042605.1:0-32826 GCA_029216955.1 Iris pallida
CAGCCATCTTTGCCGCACCCTGGTACAGGATGGCTCGGTAGAATTTATTGCCCGGGCGACGGGTATCCACACCACCCTGTCGCGCATTATCCGGCTGGTGCGTCAGGCGCAGAGCAGTAAACCGGATGTGGGTCGTCTGGCGGATCGCATCTCCGCCTTTTTTGTCCCGGTAGTGGTGTTGATTGCACTGCTAGCGGCGCAGTATGGTATCTGTTCGCGGCCGCAGCCACAAATGCTTACATGGTGGTCGCGACAACCGTGCTGATTATTGCCTGTCCTTGTGCGCTGGGCCTGGCGACGCCGATGTCGATTATTGCCGGTGTTGGCCCGCGCCGCCGAGCTGGGCGTGCTGGTGCGCGGCCGATGCCTTGCAGCGCGCCAGCCAATCGACACCCTGGTGTTTGATAAAACCGGCACACTTACTGCTGGCAAGCCGCAGGTCATGACGTGCAGGTCTGGGTGATGCCACCGTGAATCAGTATTAGCGCCGCGGCTGCGCTGGAGTTCGCCTCGGGTCATCCACTGGCGAAAGCGATTGTCGCCGAAGCGAAACTGACCCAGCCGCCTCTGTTAGCGCAATTTCGTACAATACGTGCAAAGGGGTCAGCGGTAGTCTGGATGGCAGAACGCTGCTGCTGGGTAATGCCGCGCTGATGCAGGAACGGCGTCGATTACCAGCGGCGGAGGCAGAGATTGCGCGGCTGACGCAACAGGGTGCAACGCCGGTGTTACTGGCTGAGCAGGGCCAGCTAACCGGGCTTATCGCGCTGCGCGATCAGCTTCGACCGGAAAGCGGCGCAGCCCTGAAGCGACTGCATCAGCAGGGTTTTCGCCTGATTATGCTGACCGGCGACCATGAAAATACCGCGCGCGCCATTGCGGCCGAGTCGGTATTGATGAAGTGATTGCCGGCGTGATGCCGGAAGGCAAAGCGGCTGCAATTGAACAATTACAGCAGCAGGGCCGTCGCGTCGCGATGGTGGGGTGATGGCATCAATGACGCGCCCGCACTGGCGCAGGCCGATGTGGGCATTGCCATGGGTGGCGGCAGCGATGTGGCGGTGGAAACCGCAGGCATTACGTTGATGCGTGCCGACCTGAACAGCGTGGCAGACGCGTTAGCGCTCTCTTCCGCGACCCTGCGCAATATCCGGCGAATCTGTTTGGGGCATTTATCTATAACAGCATCGGCATTCCGGTGGCAGCGGGTGTGCTCTATCCGCTGACCGGTACCTGCTCGCCCGATTGTGGCGGGTGCAGCGATGGCGCTCTCCTCCATTACCGTGGTCAGCAATGCTAACCGCCTGCTGCGTTACCGGCCACCGCGCGAGTAATCGCCGTTTCAGCGCTGTTTTTCGAGCGCTGAAGTCGCTAGCATGGGGTTTTGAATCGCAAAGGACCGGGAATGACAGGCAACATCTGGCGCTCACTGCGCGGCTTTATCAGCCAACTTTTTCCCGCCAGTTACCGTGGCCTGCGATGGATGTCCGGCTTGGCGATCGTCAGCTGCATCTGGTCGGCAGCATCCACATGGGACGCGCGACATGCAGCCGTTGCCCGACCGTCTGCTGCGTCAGTTGCAGCAGGCGGATGCACTGATTGTGGAAGCGGATTACTCAGGTGGTTCACCCTTTGATCACCACGGCGATCGTCCCGCGCTCTCTACCCGGCTGGATAGCCACGCGATGCAAACGCTCACCGCACTCTGTCAGAGATGAGCCTCAATCTGAGCCTGTTTGATAATCTGCCCGCCTGGCAGGTGGCGCTGATGTTACAGGCGCAGCAGGCACAAAGGCTGGGATTGCGACCTGACTACGGCATTGATTATCAGCTGTTGCAGGCCGCGAAAGGTCTGAACAACCGGTGATTGAACTGGAAGGCGCAGAGGCGCAGATCGCCCTGCTGACTGCGCTGCCGGATGACGGCATGGCGTTGTTGCAGGATACGCTGCTGCACTGGCACACCAATGCGCGTCTGCTGCAGATGATGGTGAGCTGGTGGCTCGATACGCCGCCACGCCAGCCGGAAATCACCCTGCCCGCTACCTTCAGCCAGGCGCTGAATGATACGTTGACGGTCAGCGAAATGCGCAGTGGCGTGACCGCTTCAGGGATTATCAGCAGGAAACTATGTGGTAGCGGTCGGTGCTCTGCATCTCTACGGCGAAGATAACCTGCCTGAGATGCTGAAGAAGCCCTGAAAAAAAGAGAGCCGATAATATTATCGGCCCGTCAAAGAGGAATTGTTTATGATTTTGGTTATCGCTCAGCAATCGGATTGCTGGCGCGCGGCTATTTTCACTCAAAGAACAAAGTTTCGCCACCTTTTTCCACGATTCTCGTAATAAGATTTTTCTTAGTAAGGAACCTGTATGACGCCCGCCGTAAAATTGCTGGAAAAACAAAAAGTCAGCTTCACCCTGCATCCCTATGAGCATGACAGCAGCGAAACCCATTTTGTGGTGACGAAGCGGTACGTAAACTCAATCTGGATGCGCGCCAGGTCTATAAGACGCTGCTGGTGGCGCTGAATGGCGAGGCGAAACAGCTGGCAGTGGCGATTACGCCGGTATCGACGCAACTGGATCTGAAGAAGGTGGCAAAGGCGCTGTGCGCGAAGAAAGCGGATATGGCCGACCCACAGCTGGCGCAGCGGGTTACCGGCTATCTGGTGGGCGGCATCAGTCCGCTGGGCCAGAAAAAACGGCTGCCTACGGTGATCGACCACTCTGCCAGCGCGTTTGACGCCATGTTATCTCAGCGGTAAGCGTGGGCTGGATATCGACTGGCTCCCCAGGATCTTTCACGACTGCTGACGCCCCGTTTGCGGATATCGCCCGCCACGACTAAACCCGTGGCTGGGCGCAGAGCTGATCGATCATCCAGCGACCCGCCGGCCGGGTGGCGTACGGCGTGACCAGACCACCTCAATGGCGATATGCTGAGGCCAGCCCGGCATCGACAACTCTTTCAGAACGCCATGACCAAACTGTTTCACCAGCCAGCGCGGCAGAATCGTCCAGCCAAATCCCTGCTCCGCCATCTCCAGCAGTAACAGATAGGTCGGTGCCGACCAGATGCGCCCCATTGGCGCGGGTTCAGATGCCTCAACCCAGGTATTTAATCGCAGGTGACGAACCCCTCCAGCTCGCTCTCGCTCAGGGTCTTAAGCTGGGCCAGCGGATGATCGCGATGTAAAAAGACCGCCATCTGCGCTTCAACCTGCAGTCGCGCCACCGCGATATCCACCGGCAGATTGGGCTGTGCCCGCACCACGCCCAGATTACCCGCCCGGCCTGCAGCAGATCCAGCACATCACCATCCTCGGCAATCATGACCTCCAGTTCAATCTCCGGATAACGGGCATCAAATTGCCTGAGCAATGCTCGTGATGATCGGTTTGCCAGAAGTCTGACATGGCAAAACTGAGCCGGGTTCAACGCCCTGCGACAGCCGTATCGCCAGCGCATCCAGCCGCTCGCTGGCTGCCAGGATCTGCTGAACCTGAGGAATAACGCGGCGTCCCTGCTCGGTGAGAACCGGCTGACGCCCTGCCCGTTCAAATAGCGCAAAGCCAAGGTCGTCTTCAAGACTGGCTACCGCCGCGCTGATGGTGGACTGACTTTTACCCAGCGCGCGCGCAGCGGCAGAGAAAGAACCGCTCGCCACAGTCTGCATAAAAGCCTCAAGGGATTCCGGGGAGTAACGCATCTGAACCATCGCTTTTTCGATAGGTGTTCATTTTATCTTAGCATTCTGACGTGTGAAAATGTGCCGCATTATTGAAGGAGAACTCACAATGCGTACCGCTCACTTAAAGAACGTATTCTTCATGCTGTCTGCTTTGAAACGCTGGCGATTCTGACCGTTCGCCGCTGGCGGCATGGGCAATGAATAAACCACTGTTTCAGATGGGATCGCTGGCGATTATGCTCTCTACGGTCGCGATGCTATGGAACATGATTTATACAGCGGATTCGATCGCCTCTATGCGCCAGGCCAGAAACGCGGCCCGGGCGTGCGTGTATTACATGCGCTGGGATTTGAAGGTGGATTTATTCTGATTGGTCTGCCCATTGCCGCCTGGATGCTGGATATCTCTCTGGGTCAGGCTTTCCTGGTAGAAGTGGCCTTTTTCCTCTTCTTCCTGCCCTACCCATGGCCTACAACTGGGTGTGGGACAAACTGCGCGAGCGCTGGATCAGACGTCACCCCTGCCGGGCGTAAGAAAAACGGGAGGCGCAAGCGCCTCCCGGTCAGTTCAATGCGTGGCGGCTGTTTCGTTTCCCCAAGGCCAGATCCACGCCAGGATCATTTTTGGATAGTTACGCTTGCGCGCTTTTTCCGCAGCCTCATCCCGCGCCCGGATCTGCTCATCGCTCAGATGCACAATCTGCCCTTTCGGCTGATAGTCGCTGGCTTTGACCGGCGAGTGCGTCTTGATCCAGTCACGCAACACTGCGCATCAACTGCTCCGCTGTTGAGATAACCCGCATGATTATCCAGACGCGGATAACCGTCGCCGCCACCGCATTGAAGCTGTTGGTTGCCATGCGATAATGCTGCGCATCCTGCAGCGGTTTACCGTTAATGCTGACGTCGCTGACCTGTTTACCGTCTGCGGTCAGGCTGATACCAGCAAATGGCGTAGCCGCCTGAGTCAGGCTGAAATTAGCGACCACATCCAGATATTTTTTGATCTCCGCCCCGGTCAGGCTGACCGAGACCACCTGATTGCCAAACGGCTGGACCTGTAGCAGGTCACGCCAGCTCAGCTTGCCCGATTTCAGCGAGGTGCGAATACCGCCACCGCTCATTACCGCAAAATCGGCTTTGGTGTGCGCCATCTGAGCGCGCAGAATCAGCTGGCCGAGATTTGTCTGCTCAAAGCGAACCTGCTCTTTTTCACCGCTGAAGCTGCCGTCGGCGCTGCCGACATTCACGGTTAACTTCGCCTCAGCCCGTTTCTGGAATGGATCAGCAGTTTCATCATGCGGTGTTTTTCGGGATCTCTTCCTGCCAAGCCAGGTTTCGCTGCCATCCGCGTTCTTTATCTTATGTTTAAGGTTGACCGGCACCAGCTGATAAGCCTCCAGCGTCACCTGCCCGTTACGGAAGGTGAAGTCACCACGTCCGACATATTTGCCCCATTTATCCGCCTGCATAATCCAGATCCCGTTCTGCTGATCGGTTTGCAGGGCTGGCCAGGCTGATATTTTTGACGCTGACGTTCTCTTTTCCATGCAGACCGCATCATGCGAATGACCACCCACAATCAGATCGATGGTGCCGGCAGGCAGGCTGCGCGCCAGGGTGACGTCATCAATGCCATTGCTGCCATGCTTACCGTCGTCATAGTGACCAAGGTGGGTCAGCGCGACAATCACGTCCGGCTTCTCTGTGGCGCGCAGTTCGGCCACCGCCTTCTCCGCCTCCGCTATCGGATCGCGGAATTCGGTATCCGTCAGGCCTGCCGGATTGGCCAGTTTCGCCGTGTCCGGGGTGATCAGCCCGACCACCGCGATTTTCAGCCCGAGACGGTTGAATACCGCCCAGGGCTTAAACAGGCGCTGACCGGTACTTTTCTGATAACGTTGGCGGCAAGCAGCGGGAATCGCGCCCACTTCTCCTGCTTGCGCAGGACCGCGATGGGCTTGTCGAACTCATGGTTGCCCAGCGCCATGGCATCATAGCCAATCAGGTTCATCGCGCGAAAATCGGGTTCAGCGTCCAGCTCATCGGACTCCGGCACCCCCGTGTTCACATCACCGGCAGAGAGAATCAATGCGCCGCCGCCTCTGGACTGCACATCGTAGCGCATCGTATCCATCAAGGTTTTCTGCGCCGCCAGACCATATTCACCCTGCTCAGTAAACCAGAAATGACCATGCTCATCGTTGGTGTGCAGCAGGCTGAAACGATAGGTGCGATCGGCCTGGGCGGCCTGTGAAAACAGCGGCATCAGGGCCACCAGTAGTGCCACGCCCGCCCCTGTCCATTTTGATAACAACACTGTGATTCTCCTTAATTTGCCGTCTGGCCCGATTTTTCTGCCGGTTTGCCCCACTGTGTCGCACATTCCCCCGGCGAACTCAAGGCCAACGCACATCCGCCTGCCTCTGTATGTCGCTCTTTTTATCTCCGGACCGCTTTTGCTTAGCGTGGCTGCGCCAGCATAACGCAGGCGATCACGTCAGAGCCACGGCTGTTTATGCCGATTACACCGCGACAGGCTGCAATGTTTTTTGTTAACCCGCTGCTTACTCCTGCAAAAACGCCGCTGAACGGCTTTAGTGTGTCTGTCTGCAGATTTGATACTTATCTGCGTCACGCTCAGGTCATTTAGTTGTATTAATTTTTATTTACCCGCCGCGGTTTAAACCGCCAAATCAGCCAGCATTATGGATAATGAATAAAAACAGCCTTCCGGTTGCGTTTTCATCTTATTTTCCTATTTTTTTAGGGTATTCCCGCAAATTGCTCAGCGGAAGAATAGATTTTGAATTAAACTCATTTGTTACAAGCGGATACATTTGTATACAAGGAGACAGGCATGCATCACACCACACCGTTGATCACTACCATTGTCGGGGCATTGGTTCTGGCATTTCTCCTTGGGATGCTGGCGAACCGCCTGCGTATTTCTCCCCTGGTGGGCTACCTGATGGCAGGCGTTATGGCTGGCCCTTTTACCCCCGGCTTTGTTGCAGACACCAATCTGGCCCCTGAACTGGCAGAACTCGGCGTGATACTGCTGATGTTCGGTGTCGGCCTGCACTTCTCAATGAAAGATCTTATGTCGGTAAAGTCGATCGCCATTCCCGGTGCCATCGCACAGATCGCGGTTGCGACGTTACTGGGAATGGGCTTGTCATGGACGCTGGGATGGTCGTGGATGACCGGCCTGGTTTTTGGTCTCTGCCTCTCTACCGCCAGTACCGTGGTGTTACTGCGCGCGCTTGAAGAGCGGCAACTGATCGATAGCCAGCGCGGGCAGATTGCCATTGGCTGGCTGATTGTTGAAGATCTGGTGATGGTGCTGACGCTGGTGCTGCTGCCTGCGATTGCCGGCATGATGGAACAGGGTAACGCCAGCGCCGGACTGCTGGCCTGGGACCTGCTGTGGACCATCGGCAAAGTCGCCGCCTTTATGGTGCTGATGATGGTGGTGGGACGGCGTGCCGTGCCCTGGATCCTCGCCCGCAGCGCCGCCACCGGCTCGCGTGAACTGTTTACTCTGGCCGTGTTAGCGCTGGCGCTGGGCATTGCCTTTGGTGCCGTTGAGTTCTTTGATGTGTCGTTTGCACTGGGCGCTTTCTTCGCCGGTATGGTGCTGAATGAGTCGGAACTGAGCCATCGCGCCGCGCGCGATACCCTGCCGCTGCGTGATGCCTTTGCCGTGCTGTTCTTTGTCTCGGTCGGCATGCTGTTTGACCCGTCGATTCTGGTGACGCAGCCGCTGGCAGTGCTGGGCGCGCTGGTCATTATTGTGGTGGGTAAATCTGTCGCCGCCTGGCTGCTGGTGTCGCTGCTCGGCCATTCACGTCGTACAGCATTGACCATTTCGGTCAGTCTGGCGCAGATTGGTGAATTCGCCTTTATTCTGGCCGGTCTGGGTATCTCGCTGGGCCTGCTGACTGACGAGGGCCGCAACCTGGTGCTGGCCGCGGCCATCCTGTCGATTATGCTTAATCCAATCCTGTTTAGCCTGCTGGAGCGTTTCCTGGCGAAAACGGAGACGATGGAAGAGCAGACGCTGGAAGAGGCGATTGAAGACGAGAAGCAGATCCCGGTGGATTTCTGCAATCACGCGGTGATTGTGGGTTACGGCCGGGTGGGCAGTCTGATTGGTCAGAAGCTGCTTGAAGCCAATGTTCCGCTGGTGGTGGTTGAAAACTCCCGCGCCCGTGTTGAAGCGCTGCGCGAGCGCGGTATTAAGGCGGTGCTGGGTAATGCAGCCCGCGCTGACACCATGGAACTGGCCCGACTCGACTGCGCGCGCTGGCTGTTACTGACTATTCCGAATGGCTATGAAGGGTGAAGTGGTCACAGCGGCGCGTGAAAAACATCAGAATATCGAGATTATCGCCCGCGCCCACTACGACGATGAAGTCGAGTACATCATGGAACGGGGTGCCACCCGTGTGGTGATGGGCGAACGTGAGATCGCCAGCAGTATGCTGCAAATCCTGCAGGATGAGATGACGCAGGCGAAGATTTAAAGCCCTGCGAGTCGTGCGCTGATTCCTGTTAAGCAAAGCCTGGCAGGCTACTGATATATCAAAATCAGGGTGAATTTTACCGCAACGAATAAACTCAACACCCAGGGAGCGCGGGCAGACGAGGAAAGCGTCCCGCCGCCCGGACAAAAACGCCGGGAGCGTTTTTGAACAACGCAATGCGTTGGCCCGGCTACGGATGGCTTAGCGACTTTCCGATCTGACCGCGTTCCCTGAGCAGGCTCGATCTCATCGCTAACCGAGCCAGACGTTGCCAGTCATCTAAGGCCCTTCTCTTCAGAAGGCTTTTTTATGCGCGGCAGCTGCCAGCTTACCGATCCCAGTAAGACTCTTCCAGACTGTCTTCCGCTCCGGCAGGCCGCGGGTCAGACGCGGCGAATGATGATCAGCACCTGGTAGCTGACGCGGTTGGCATATTTACATACCTGCGCCAGCGACGAGTAGGTCAGGTAAGGACGCGCATGTTTGCTGGAGTTCGGCACATTCAGGCTTGATAGTTGTTGGCGGTGATGTCATGCAGCAGTAACGCCGCCAGCGCGCCATCTCCGGCCGTTGGTGTTCATGATCTTTTCCGGTCCGCCCATATAAGGCGCGATGTGCGAGAAAATGCGCAGCGGCTGCTGGCAATCCTGCTGGCGCATCACCCGGCTGAACTCATACTGGTTGAATTCAGCAATCGCGCCAGGCAGCAGCGGATGGTTGGTTTTGCGTTTGAACTCTTTCTTCGGTGTAACCCGCCATATAGAGCCCAATCGGGCCAGCGGTACACAGCACCAGATCGACCCAGTCCAGCGCCATATTGGCACGAGCAGCGGATCGCTTTCGCCGGTCAGCGCCAGCGCTTCCTCTTCGTTCATCGCCACGATACTGACATGCTCGCGCAGGAAATCGCGCCAGAACTGAGGATTGTCGCCAATCACATGTTTGGTGCCCAGCGTCAGCACTACCGGCACATTGTGGCGTTTGGCATACTCAATCGCCCGTAACGTTGCCTGCGGCATCGGTTCACCTTCGGCACAGCGCACCAGATAGGAGGTCAGTACCAGCGCAGAGGCTCCGGCGATCACCTCTTCCGGTACGTTATCCGGATGGAGCTGGTTCATCTGGCCGGGGCTGATAGCAAAGGTTCGCTCGCCATGTTCGCCAATCAGCGTAAAGCAGCGGCCAATGGCGCCATCCACGCCCTGCAGATAGTTAAGATCGACCCGCTTGAGGTGTTACAGAGATAGCGATAGGCGTAGCCGCCATCTGGATATTGTTGCACATGACGCCCAGCAGACGGAGCGGTCCATCGGCCAGCACCGAGAAGTTATGCAGTGTGTTACCGATGGTGCCACCTGCAAACTGATGGTTCAGCGCTTCCTGCATAAGCTCGTTGTACAACGCTTCCGCGACGGCATTATCGATAACCAGCGAGTGCCCGGCACTCAGGCCATAACGTGCGAGAAAAGCGTCATCGACTTTGGCTTCGATATCCACCAGCGTCTGGTCGATACCCACCACCCAGCTGCCTGCATCACAACATCGTGCTGGGCGGGCTGTAACAGGGGATCGCGTGCGCTGACAGGAAAGTAGTGTTTGGATTTGCGTTTGCCGGGAAATTTCATCGGGAGGTGCCGTCTGGAAAAAAGGCGGAGAATGATATCACACTCTCCGCCTGCGCTTTAACGGCGAGCGTCTACCAGTTGCACCATCATGTCGATATGCGCCTCATCGGCGTTCAGCGCAGGGATATACTCAAACTTCTCACCCCCGGCATGCATAAAGATTTCGCAGTTTTCACCACTGATCTCTTCCAGCGTCTCCAGGCAGTCTGACGAGAAGCCCGGGCTCATCACCTGAACATGTTTGATCCCTTTAGCGGGCAGGCTTTCCATGGTTTTATCGGTGTAGGGCATCAGCCAGGGCTCACGACCGAAACGCGACTGGAAGGTCATCATGTCTGATCGTCACGCAGGCCCAGCGCTTTGACCAGGGCCGCCGTGGTATCCGCACAGCGCTGCGGGTAGTCATCGCCTTCGTTAGCAAAACGCTGCGGAATGCCGTGGAAGGATAACACCAAGCAGATCGGGCTGACCGTGCCGCTCAAGGATCGCTCTACCGTCGCTTTCAGCGCGGCGATATAGGCCGGATGTTCGGCGTAGTCGCGGATAAACTGCACATCAGGCAGCGAGCGGTAATCTTGAATACCGCGTCAGGCCATCCACACTGCCGCCACGGTGGAGCAGGAGAATTGCGGATAGAGCGGCAGCACAATCAGGCGGGTCACGCCCTGCGCCATCAGCTTATCTACCGCGCTTTTCAGGCTCGGATTACCGTAGGCTCATGCCCAGCTCGACGGGCATATCGACCCGTGCCGCCAGCGCATCGCGCTGACGCATGCTGTAAACCAGCAGCGGTGAACCGCCTTCATCCAGACCGATGCGTAGAGCTTAGAGACGCGCGGCGAGCGAAACGGCAGAATAACGGCATTGAGAACCGGCCACCAGCCAGCGCGGCGCATCGACCACGCGCGGATCGCTTAAAACTGTTTCAGATAGCGTTTAACTGCAGGTGGTGGGCGCGTCTGGCGTACCTAAATTACCAATAACACGCCGGGCTTATCTTGCCTCATTTGATTTCCTTGATAAAACGGGATGCGTGAAAACGGGGAAATTGTAGCGGAATTAGGTGGAGGTAAAAGCGATTACTGCAAAAGGGGCCAGTAATACCGGCCCCTGTGAACTTAGCCCAGGATCTTAGCCAGCTCGGCTCGGCACTCACTTCGGTCACCTTACGGGTGCCGTCATTTTGTGATAGGCGGTGTTGCCCGCTTCCGCTTCTTTGCTGTAGTAAGCAATCAGCGGCGCGGTCATCTGATGATATTCACCAGGCGCTTACGCACGGTCTCTTCCTGATCGTCTTTACGCATGGTCAGCTCTTCGCCGGTCACATCATCTTTGCCTTCCACTTTCGGTGGTTAAAAGTGACGTATAAACGCGGCCTGATGGCGTGTAACGCGACGGCCCACGATACGCTCAACGATCAATTCATCCGGTACGGCGAACTCCAGCACGTGATCAACGGTGATCCGGCCTCTTTCATTGCATCTGCCTGAGGAATAGTGCGCGGGAAACCGTCCAGCAGGAAACCGTTTTTGCAGTCTTCCTGGGTGATACGCTCTTTGACCAGCGCAATCACAGCTCTCGGTCACCAGTTTGCCAGCATCCATAATGGCTTTCGCCTGGTTGCCCGCTCGCTGCCTGCTTTTTACTGCTGCACGCAACATGTCGCCAGTGAGATTTGCGGAATGCCATACTTCTCCATGATGAATTGGGCCTGAGTCCCCTTACCTCGCCCGTAGCTCCGAGCAGAATAATACGCATTGCGTAATCCCCTTGCGAATCGCATTGATCTATCTTAGAAGCGAAAGAACATACCATTATGACCCGCTCATCACAAGGAAGGGCGCGGATCGCGCAGGGCGACCTGAGTCGCTTTTGGCCCTGGCCCCTACCCGCCTGGTCTGCCTGACGCTTTTTCAGACTTACCGCCTGAGCCGAGCAGGAATTGCAGTCGTCGGCTCAGATGATGGGTCATATTCACCTTTTTTTGCCGCTGCCCGCGCACGTTAGCATTCAGCAGCAGCCGCGCCTGCTGCGGCCATTTCACCACATCTTCCGCATCTGACAGCGATGTGATCACGGAGGCCGGCATTAAAACTGTCAAACGGCAAGCCGGGCTGATGGCAGGAGTTCAGCGCAGCGGTCTGACAGGGAGAGCGCATCGACGGTGGCGGCATTGTAAGGCCGCCAGTGCGGATCGTCGAAGCGGCGCAGTGCCTCATGCGTGGCGGTCAGGGTCAGCCCCTGCTCGAAAAGCCGCAGTTCGCTGCGCACCAGCTACTAAAGTCATGGGTCCGCACGCCACCAGCACCAGATCGCTGCAGATCTCAGCGTGGCGATCCAGTCGGTGACAAACAAATGGGCTTCGTCGATCAGTTTCTGATGCAGCACGCTGGCAAAACTCTCGCTCGCCTCCGTCACACCCTGGTTCTGGCAATCCCGCAACGGACGCACGCGGCCATTGGGTAATTCGACATGCGGTACCATCATGATGCTGCCCGCGATCAGCGGAACTGCTGGCAGAGTTGAGTTCGGTTACCGGAAAGTGCGAGGCGTACGGTGCTGATTACGCGCCTGCTCCTGCCGCAAAGAGCTGAGAAAGAAGACCTGAGCCACATGCAGCGCGGGGCGCGAAAAAAGAGATCGAACTGCTCCAAGCCGTAAAAACGTGAGAGCGCCAGGCGTAACCGATGGCGCGCCTCTGCTGAAGTTTCAGAGGATAAAGAGCGGTGTGCCATGGTTGTCTCGCTTCGGGGAGTGTGCGGCGTGAACGCTGGTTAAGCGAGGCGGAATACCCTGAAAAATCACAGATATAGGCTGAGTCAACCCGCCAGAATTTGCCCTACAGACTAGGTCATGCGGCTGGACTTTAAAATGATAAATTGACAATCCCTGTTAGATTTTTGCACAGGGAAGAGGATGAACGGACTGCCGCCCTAAGGCGCTGCACTATTTCACCAGGCAGCCTTACACAGCAGTTTTTAGCGTGGCGGCTGAAACTCTGCATGTTACGCACAGCGCCATCAGCCATCAGATTCGCCAGCTGGAGAGCTGGATGGGCAAACCACTTTTTTCCGCAGCCATGGGCCGCGTGAAACTGACTCACACGGTGAACGTCTGCTGCTGAGCTGTCAGCAGGCGTTCAGTGAGTTGCGCAGCAGCTGCGAAAGCATTCGTACCGGGCTGCTTCAGCAGATTCGGGTCTCCTGCGCCCCCCATTTTTGTCGCAATGGCTGATTCCACCTTCGCCAGCTTTTATCAACGCTATCCGGAGATGAGGTTCACTTCCAGCCGCTGACGCAGATCTCACAACTGCGCAGCGAACATGTGGATGTACTGATCCTCATCATGGCGAGCCACCTGAATCTGACATAGACGCCACGCTGGTCAGCGAGGAGAGATTGGGCCGCTCTGCGCACCTCACTTTGCCTCGCAGCTGCGGATCGGCGAGGATCTGTCAGCATGCCCTGCTGCATGCGGATAACCCGGCTGCACGCCTGGTCAAGTGGGCGGACAAAGCTGGGGTCAGCGGCCGCTTTAACGGCGGTAAGCATTTTTGAGAGTCTGACACTGGGGATTCAGGCCGCACGAAGTGGTCTTGGCGTCCTGATGGCACCGCGTTACTGGTACGCAAGAGCTGGAGGATGGCACGCTGCTAGCACCGCTTGGCTTTGTACGCGTCGAGCGTGCCACATGATGATGACAAGCAGAGCCGGCGGCACGATACGGAGATCAGCCTGTTTCGCGACTGGCTACAGGATCCGCAAAACCATAAAAAAAGCCGGTGAGGGTCACCGGCTTCAGACAGCTGACAAATTTACTGCTTTTTAACCCTGAAATCCCGCTCACAATCAGCGCTGACTGAGTCAGACAGACGGCATCAGAGTCAATGCGATGGGAGCATACGCCTGGAGCAAAGCATCGCGAGCCATGGACAAAAACGCCGGGAGCGTTTTTGAACAACGCAACGCGTTGGCCCGGCAACGGGCGGCACCTCAGGGATGAGGTGCGTAATCGCCCGCGCTGAGCCCGCCATGGAGAGCGGCTTTTTGCGTCTTTGCGGAGGGCGTATGCTCCCTGAGCCAGCATCGTATCTGCAACTTCAGGCCGGTGAAAACCACCGGCCTGTTGCCGTTATGCGGTCAGCAGCTGGTTCATGCGGCGGATAAACGGTTAGGATCGTCCAGCGTGCCGCGCTCGGCCAGCAAGCCTGATCCAGCAGCACTCAATCCACTCACCGAAGCGTGCTTCATCCTGCGTATCCGCAAACACGTTTCACCAGCGGATGATCCGGGTTGATTTCGAATAGATACTTCACTTCCGGCACTTCCTGTCCGGCCGCGGCAAACATTCGCCATCTGCGTGGTCATCTCGTTGGCGTCGGTGGTGACAATCGCCGGGGTATCGGTCAGGCGATGGTCAGACGCACCTCTTCACACGTTCGCCCAGCAGAGTTTCACCCGCTCAACAAAAGGCTCCAGCGCTTTTTCCGCCTCTTCTGCTCTTCGGTCTCTTCATCCGCCAGCTTGCTCAGCGACTCATCCGCTTTGCTGACTGACTGGAAGGTTTTACCATCGAACTCAGTGAGGTAGCTCATCATCCATTCGTCGATGCGATCGGAGAGCAGCAGCACCTCAATGCCTTTTTTGCGGAACAGTTCCAGATGCGGGCTGCTCTTCGCGGCGGCATAGCTGTCAGCGGTGATGTAGTAAATCTTCTCCTGACCTTCCACCATGCGGGTGACGTAATCTTCCAGCGAAATGGTCTGTGCCGAACCTTCGCTCGGGTGGTAGCGAAACGCAGCAGCTTAGCGATCGTCTCCTGGTTAGCGTGATCTTCCGCCGGGCCCTCTTTCAGCACCGACCAAACTCATTCCAGAAGGTCTGATATTTCTCGTTGTCATCTTTGCCAGTTTTCCAGCATCTGCAGGGTACGCTTCGTCAGCGCGGCGCGCAGGCTCTGGGTCACGCGGCTATCCTGCAGGATCTCACGGGAGACGTTCAGCGGCAGATTCGTTGGAGAATCAGGCCACGCACAAAGCGCAGATAGTTCGGCATAAACTGCTCAGCGTCATCCATGATAAAGACGGCTGCACGTAGAGTTTCAGGCCATTTTCTGATCGCGGTTCCACATATCGAATGGCGCACGCGCCGGAATGTAGAGCAGGCTGGTATATCATGCTTACCTTCTACCCGATTGTGGCTCCAGGCGACCGGATCGCTGTAATCGTGGGCGATATGCTTGTAGAACTCGTTGTATCTTCATCGCTGATCTCAGATTTGTTGCGGGTCCACAGCGCCTGGGCTTTGTTAATCTTCTCCCAGTGGGTTTCCTTCGCTTCTTCATCTTTGCTTTCGATCTCAACCGGCAGCGCGATGTGATCGGAATATTTGCTGATGATGTTGCGCACGCCATGCATCCAGGAACTCATCCTCGCCTTCGCGCAGATGCAGGGTGATCTCGGTACCGCGATCGGCTTTCTCAATCTCAGCCAGGGGTATATTCGCCCTCGCCTGCGGATTCCCAGAACACGCCTTCTTCGGCTGACGCGCCCGGCACGGGTACGCACCGTGACTTTATCCGCACGATGAATGCAGAATAGAAACCGACACCGAACTGACAATCAGCTGGCTATCTTTCGCCTGATCGGAGCCCAGGGATTCAAGGAAGGATTGGTGCCTGATTTGGCGATAGTCCGAGGTTCTCAATGACCTCATCGCGACGCATACCGATACCGTTGTCGCTGAGCGTAATGGTACGGTTGTCCTTATCAACAGAGAGACGAACGTGCAGCTCGCCATCACCTTCATAACAGGCTGGAATCTGACAGGGCACGGAAGCGCAGTTTGTCTGCCGCATCCGAGGCGTTGGAGATCAGCTCAGCAGGAAAATTTCTTTGTTTGAATAGAGAGAATGGATCATCAGGTGCAGAAGTTGTTTACTTCCGACTGAAAGCCACGGGTCTCTGTCTTTCATGGTCATGCTACTCAACAAAACAGGTTGAACAAACGTTGAGGTTGATGTGGGGGGGTGACAGGGAGATTTTCAAGCCGGTGTCTGTCACAACACCGGCAAGTGATTAAAATTTAAACTTCTGGCGGCCCGCCAGTGAATGGGACAGCGTGGTGCCATCAACCATCTCCAGCTCACCGCCCACCGGCACGCCGTGCGCGATACGACTGGCGTCGACGCCATACTGACCACAGAGTTCCGCAATGTAGTTCGCGGTCGCCTCGCCTTCACCGTCGGGTTAGTGGCGAGGATCACTTCCTGCAGGGTTCACTCTCCAGTCGCTGCTCCAGACGATCCAGGCCATATCAGCCGGCGATGCCGTCGAGCGGCGAGAGATGTCCCATCAGCACAAAGTAGCGACCGCCAAACTGGCCGGTTGCTCAATGGCGTGAATATCCGCCGGGCTTTCCACCACGCAGATTGACCATTCTGCTGACGCCGTGGATTGGCGCAGATGGTGCAATTTCCTGCTCGGTGAATGTCCGGCAATCGGCGCAGTGTCCGATCTCCGACATCGCCCGGGTCAGCGCCTGCGCCAGAGATGCCGCTTGCGATCGCGCTGAAGCAGCTGGAAGCCATGCGCTGTGCCGACTTCGGCCAACGCCGGGCAGACAGCGCAGCGACTCCATCAAAGATTCAGCAGTGGAACTGGTTGCATCAGAACGGCATCTTAAAGCCTGGTGGCAGCTGCATGCCTGAAGAGACAGAAGCCATCTTCTCCTTCTGGGTTTCATCAATGCGGCGTGCCCGCATCGTTGAAACGCGGCTGCAATCAGATCTTCCAGCATATCTTTGTATATTCCAGCAGGCTGGGATTCGACTTCCACGCGAGGCAGTTGTGCGCGCCGTTAATGGTGACTTTTACCAGGCCAGCACCAGACTCACCGGTCACTTCAATCCGGCAATCTCTTCCTGAACCTTGGCCATTTGTCCTGCATCTGTGGGCCTGTTTCATCAGGTTGCCCAATCCGCCTTACACCAAACATAGTTTTCTCTCTAGGCTGAGGCTACAACGCTATCGTTAAGATAGCAGCAGCGTGTCAAAAGGTCGGATACTCCTCATCCAGATCGGCATCAAAAAGCGCTGCAGCTGTGGATGTGGGTATCACAGGTGATCGATGACGCGCCTGCGCCAGTTTCTCTTCGTAAATGGCCTGACGCCATTCAAGTGGCGTCAACACCGATGAATTATCGTCTTCAACTACCGAGAGTTCAACTCTCTGCCCGGCATGCTGACTCAGCGCATCGTTAATACCTGCTGCGCCGACGGTGAATTAAGGTGACGCTGGCTGCTACGCAAATGCAGGCAGACCCCACTTTCGGTGATCTCTTTCCAGGCATTTAACGCCAGCTGCTGCACCAGTTTCGGCAGCGGCAGGATCGCAATCTCTGCGGCCCCAGGGATTCGCGCTGCTGCGCTTCTTCGGCCAGACGCGCCGCCAGCTCAGGGGTTTCTCATGCTCCAGCGCAGAACGCAAGGCCTTTGGCGTCGCCACGGCTCCGCCACTTCTACCGGCTGATTAACCGCTTTCCAGCGGTACGCTTCCTCTTTTACCGGGGCGGCAGGCTCGCGATCGCGGATACGCTGCTGACTGCGCTCGGTGACCGAGGCAGCCGCTCAGCGCGGGTTGGCGGCCCGCGCACCTGGCGCTGCCGGCTCACGCTTTTTTGGCTTGTTCGCTCCCTGACGCAACAACTGAGTGCGCGCCTGCAGGAGCTGACTGGTGGAATGGAGAGGCAGTGTCAGGTGCAGTGTCAGGTGCGGCATCTGGCGACGGCGAGTGCTGCGGTGCAGCATCGGGCGCGGCCATCTGCGGCTGAGCAGCAACCTGCTGCTGCGTCTGCTCCGGCATCTGCTGCGCCTACGGGCGACGCGGTGTGCGACGGCGGCGCAGCGGCAGGTGCGGTGAGGCTGGCTGTGCTGCCGGTTGCCGTGCTAACGGCGATGGCCCGGATGCTGCCGGGGACGTTGCGCAGGGGCGACAGGTGCCGTCTGCTGAGTTAATGCGGGACGCGCAATGGGTTCAGCCACGGCAGCTTAGGATGAAACGCCAGTGCACGCAGCAGCGTCATCTCCCACCCATGCGACGATCGCGGCGCAATCGGCAGATCCTTGCGGCCCATCAACAGGGTTGATAATAGAGTTGCAGATCGGCGGGCGGCACCACGCGCGCCAGTTCACGCAAGCGAAGGGCGTTACTACTCATCATCGTCGTTGAGCGAGGGCGGCAGCAGTTGCACCATCGCAATCTGGTGCAGCAGGGCGCAGCATTTCTACCAGCAGCGCTTCCCATTCCACACCCCGTGACGCGGGCCTGGCTCAACGGTTCATCACCTGCTGACCGTCACCGTCGACCAGCGCTTCCAGCAGCCCCAGCGGGCTTTCATCATCCAGCGTGCCGAGCAGACGATGACCGTGTGCTGGTCACCGCGCCTGCCCATGGCGATGGTGGTCGGTTAAGGCTCAGCGCATCGAGCATACTGCCATCGCAGCCGCGCAGCAGCTGCAGCGCAGGGTTTCACTCTCAATTGTTCCTGCTTAGAACAAGCTCAGCTGCTGACGGATTTGATCCACATCCAGCGCTTTGAGGTGGAACTGCAGAGAGCGAGAGAATGGTCACCGGCAGTTTCTGCGGATCGGTGGTTGCCAGCAGGAATTTAACGTGTGAAGGGGGCTCTTCCAGCGTCTTTAACAGCGCATTGAAGCTGACGCGACAGCATATGCACTTCATCGATCAGATAGACTTTGAAGCGGCCACGCGCCGGAGCGTACTGCACGTTGTCGAGCAGATCGCGGGTATCTTCAACTTTGGTACGCGAAGCGGCGCGTCGATCTAATCAGATCGACAAAACGGCCCCTGCTCATTTCACGGCAGTTATCACACTGACCACAGGGGGTGGCAGTGATACCGGTTTCGCAGTTAAGGCCTTTGGCCAGCAGACGCGCAATGGTGGTTTTCCTACTCCGCGGGTGCCGGAGAAGAGCTAAGCATGATGGATGCGTCCCAGAGACAATCATTCGCCAGCGCCGTCAGAACATGTTCCTGACCGACAACAGCACAAAAGCCTGGGGACGCCATTTTCGCGAAGTACCTGATAGCTCATGTGGAGTTCGACGAAGTTGGATGGAAAGATGAGCGCAGACGCTCTGCAACCCCGTATAAGATTGCAGTAGTCTATCAGCTACGCTTTTGGCTGGCTCGTTATCTTGACGCCGAAGGCGTGACGGCCTCGCCGGATGGCAAGGCGAAAGAGTGGCTTAGTGGCCGGGGAATTAACCAGGCTGTAGCTCTCAAACACCCAGGGCATTAAGACGCGTTTCTCCGGTCAGATCGAACAGGTTAATAATGAAAGCCGCGTCTTTAACTTCACCGCCTGCACGACGAATCAGTTTAACGGTCGCTTCAATCGTACCGCCGGTCGCCAGCAGGTCGTCAACCACCAGCACACAGATCGCCTGGCTGGAGGCTGGAATCTTTGTGCAATTCCAGCTTATCGGTACCGTACTCCAGCATAGGATTCGCTGTAGACCTCACGGGGCAGTTTGCCGGGCTTACGCACCGGAACAAAACCGACGCCGAGACTAGCGCCACCGGTTGCACCAAACAGGAAACCGCGCGCTTCCGTCCCCACCACCTTAGTGATGCCTTTATTACGGTAACGCTCAACCAGCAGCGCAATCGACGCGGCATAGGCTTGGGATCTTCCAGCAGGCTGGTGACATCGCGGAACAGGATGCTGGCTTAGGATATCGGGAATGCTTTTAATGCTGTTTTTAATGAATTCAAGCTGCTGCGCAGTGTCGGTCATAATGATACGCCTGGTAAAAAAATTCTGTTTCGCGCAGCTTCAAAAGCGCTTATACCTGATAAAAGGCTCAGCGGAAGTCAATTCACAAAGGGAAGCCACGCACGAAGACGCCCAAATCTAAGCAAAGACCGGCTAAATGCAACTTTATCGCGGTGGCGGCGGCGCGTCCGCTGCTTCTGCCACCACCGGAATACGCCACATAAACAGCAGCAGCGCCGCCAGCATGATCAGCAGCATGATGCGTATCCAGAGCTGATGCACAGGAAGAGTGAGAGACTAAAGGTTGCGACTATCAGACAGATAGCGCGTACTTTAGCCCCTGGCGGCATCGCGCGATGCTGCTGCCAGTGGCGCAGATAGCGACCAAATGGCGATTTCCACAGCAGCCAGTGATGAAAAACGCGGCGATGAACGGGCAAAACACCAGGCAGCCAGCAGCATGAATGGCGTGGTAGGTAATAAAGGTAATACAATGCCCAGCGTCCCCAGCACAATCGCCAGCCAGCCGAGGGTTAATAACAGAATGCGTTGCATGAATGCCGCCCAACTCTTTCCTCATCAGCGTACGTTAGCACAATTGAGCGTCACGCGATGAGTGCGATCGCCATACAACAGCGCCTGCAACAGCTCCTTATCGCCCTGCGGCAGGAGCTTGCCTGCCATTCAGATGGGGTTTGCGTCTGCCACGTTTTGATATCAGTGTTTCGCACCAAAGGCACGCGGCTGGCTGATTACCTGCTGGAAGTAGAACAGAATTTTGCCGGCTGTGCGACAGCAGCACACGATATGCCCGCAGTGCCTGGCTGGCTGAGAGCCTGGTCGATCAGATTGCCGCCCTGCAACGTGAGGCGAGTAGCAACAGCTGCGTACCCGACGCGAACAGCCCGTCAGGAACCACGCGCCGCAAATATCAGGAGTACCGTGAATTTGAACGGCGTTTGCTGGCAATGTCGATCAGCGTGAGCAGCGCCTGGCGCTGGCCGAAACGCTGGCGGTACAGCATCAGGTGAAACAGGATAGGAAACTTAGAGCAGCGACTGGCACGCTGTCGGCAGGCGATTCGCTCGGTTGAATGGGCCTCGTCGTTGCGCGGCAGCGAATAAAGCGCAGCGTGACAAAGCGCTCCTATAGTGTGATTCGGCGCGAGAGAAGAACCATGGCTTTACTTGTGTGGCTGTTAAGCGGTTTACTGCTGGGTTGCTGAAGCGCTGCTGATGCCGGGACCACCGGGCGGCCTGGTTGCTACCTGACTCTGTCGATGATCGGGGCTGATTGGCGGCTATATCGCCACTATTTGAGCTGGGCACCCTGGCAACGCTGCATATCGGCGCACTGATCGGTGCATTAGTGATGCTGCTGGTCGCAGCCCGACTACGTATTTAGGAGAAGAGATGTCACTGGAAAATGCCCCTGACGACGTCAAACTGCAGTTGATTTGATTCAGCTTCTGGAAGAGCATCAACTGCCGGTGGAAACCGTGCTTTCAGCGCTGGCCATGGTGCAGCGCGATTCGAAAACAAGCGCCGATCGCCCATCGGCTTAGTGGTGGGCAGTCAGCGTCGGACTGAGGCGCAGCATATCGATAAAGGCATTGACCAGCGTCGGCGCGTCTCCGGCTAAATCAAACTGTCCGGCGCAAACAGCCAGCTTTCATCATACCGTGACGTAACCGCGCAGGATAAGAGCGGCCCTGACGCGTGCTGAGACTGCCGGAAGCTGTCCGGCTTCGATACACTGGCGCAGGACATCTTCAATTTTGTCGTAGCATTCCAGCAGTAAGCTCTGCTGCATATTCTTCAGCGCCGACATTTCGCCCACAAATTCACATTTGTGGAAATGATCTCCATCAAGGCGCGGCGCTGTGGATCCTTGCTGTCGCGTCAAAGATATAGACCACATTGCTCGCAACACAGAGAGTGGATCGCCAGGGTATTTTGTTTGATACTCAAGTTCCACATCGTCCAGACCAGCATCACAACGAAGCCATATTCATGTAAACATCGGCTTTATTTTTGAAGGCCAGTAGATGGCCCTCGCGTGACGCTGGCAGCGGTTGCAATATCCGCCAGAGAAGTGGCTGAAACGCCCTGCTGCGAAAACAGAACAATGGCGGCATCAAGAATTTGATGTCGCGTTTCAAGTGCTTGCGCTTTGGTTTTCGTGCCATAAGGGGCTTTTTTTACAAACAGGTAAGTTACATACATTTGCGAATGTATGTACCATAGCATGACCTGCGACTTGACACAGCAATGGGTTTTTCAGTTTGTGATCCATTGACCAATTGATATCGGACACTAGAGGTTATTTATGAATAAAATCAGAGGATTATCGCCTCTGGCGGCCGTCCTGATGCTATCAGGCGCTTTTTGTTAAAGGATGTGACAACAATAAATCCGAACAAGCCGCCAGCAACCGCCAGCAGTGGGGGTTGTAACACTGAAACTGAACCCTGAAATCTCGACTGAATTACCTGGCCGCACCTCGGCATATCGTGTCGCCGAAGTCCGTCCGCAGGTTTCGGTATCATTCTGAAGCGTAACTTTGTTGAAGGCAGCGATGTCAAAGCGGGTCAGTTCTTTATCAGATCGATCTGCTACCTATCAGGCCGCTTTGACAGCGCCAAAGGTGATTTGACTCAGGCGCAGGCCAATGCTCGCATCGCTCAGCTGACCGTCAAACGTTACAAGCCTTTACTCGGCACCAAATATATCAGTCAGCAGGATTACGACACCGCCGTGCCACGGCCGCGCAAAACGATGCTGCGGTTCAGGTAGCAAAAGCCACAGTAGAAACGGCCCGCATTAACCGGGCTTATACCAAAGTCACTCGCCTATCAGTGGCCGCATCGGCAAATCATCGGTAACGGAAGGTGCGCTGGTACAAAACGCAAAACCACCGCCCTGGCCACTGTGCAGCAACTTGACCGATGTATGTCGACGTCACCCAGTCGAGCGAAGATTTCATGCGCTTACGTTCAGAACTGGAGTCGGGTCATGAAGCAAAAACGATGGCAAAGCCAACGTGACCTGTTGATGCAGAACGGCAACAGCTATCCGCAGACCGGTACGCTGGAGTTCTCTGACGTTACCGTTGATGAAACCACCGGTTCTATCACTCTGCGCGCCATTGTCCGAACCCGAACCATGCGCTGTTACCGGGCATGTTTGTTCGAGCCACGTCTGGATGAAGGTACTAATCTAATGCGTTGCTGGTTCCGCACAGGCGGTAGCCCGTACCCCAACAGGTCAGGCAACGGTCATGGTGGTGGGTGCAGATAACAAAGTGGAAGCTCGTCAGGTCACCACCTCTCAGGCGATTGGCGACAAAGTGGTTAGTCACCGACGGTGTTAAAGCGGGTGAAGTGTGATCAGCGGGTCTGCAGCGAGCCAAGCGGGCGCACAGGTTACCCACAAGAAGTCTCAGACGATGCGAAAGCGGCACCCGATTCAAAGCCGCAGTCTGACAAGTCATCGTCAACAGGAGCCGTGATTCATGGCTAAGTTCTTTATCGATCGGCCCATCTTTGCGTGGGTGCTCGCCATCATCATTATGCTGGTCGGTGCGCTATCGATTCTCAACTTCCGATGAGCAATATCCCAATGTTGCACCGCCGGCGATTGAGATTCAGGCACCTCCTGGTGCAGATGCTAAAACGCTGCAGGACTCGGTGACCCAGGTCATCGAACAAAATATGAACGGCATTGATGGACTGATGTATATGTCCTCAAGCAGCGACTCATCCGGTACGCTGACCTGACGATCTCCTTTGAGTCAGGGACAGATGCCGATATCGCGCAGGTTCAGGTGCAGAACAAACTGCAGCTGGCGACGCCGCTGTTACCGCAGGAAGTACAGCAACAGGGGATTCAGGTTAAGAAATCTTCCAGTAGCTTCCTGATGGTAGCGGCTTCATCAGCGACGATGACAATATGACGCAGAATGATATTTCTGATTATTTAATCAGTCAAAAGATCCGATCAGCCGTACCAAAGGTGTGGGTGATACCCAGGTATTTGGTGCGCAGTACGCGATGCGTATCTGGATGGATCCGCACAAGCTGAACAACTACAACCTGACGCCGGTTGATGTTATCAGCGCGCTGAATACGCAGAACACCAGGTTGCTGCCGGTCAGTTGGGCGGTACGCCTCCGGTTCCGGGACAGCAGCTTAACGCCTCTATCATTGCGCAAACCCGTCTCACCTCTACCGATGAATTCGGCAAAATCCTGCTGAAAGTGAATGAAGATGGTTCTCAGGTTCGTCTGCGTGATGTGGCAAGGATGAACTTGGCGCGGAAAACTACGAGATCGTTGCCCGTTATAACGGCAAGCCTGCGTCCGGTATCGGTATCAAGCTGGCCACCGGTGCGAATGCGCTGGATACCGCCAATGCGGTGAAAGAAGAATGGCCAAATTGCAGCCGACGTTCCCGGCCGGTTTGAAAGGGTCTATCCGTATGACACCACGCCTTTCGTCAAGATCTCGATTTTCGAAGTGGTGAAAACGCGATCGAAGCGATCGTGCTGGTGTTCCTGGTTATGTATCTGTTTCTGCAGAACTTCCGCGCCACGCTCATTCCTACCATCGCGGTCCCGTGGTATTGCTGGGTACGTTTGCCGTTATCAGCGCTTTTGGCTATTCGATAAACACCCTGACGATGTTCGGGATGGGCTGGCCATCGGCTTGCTGGTGGATGACGCCATCGTGGTGGTCGAGAACGTTGAGCGCGTGATGGCGGAAGAGGGATTACCGCAAAAAGAAGCGACTAAGCGTTCAATGGAGCAGATCCAGGGCGCACGGTCGGTATCGCACTGGTGCTGGCTGCGTATTTATTCCAATGGCGTTCTTTGGTGGTTCGACCGGTGTTATCTACCGTCAGTTCTCCATCACTATCGTTTCGGCAAGGCGCTGTCGGTGCTGGTCGCCTTTATTCTGACGCCGGCACTCTGTGCCACCATGCTGAACCGATTAAAAAAGGCGAGCACGGTAAAACCACCGGTTCTTCGGCTGGTTCAACCGCATGTTCGACAAAAGCACCAACCACTATGTGGATGGTGTGGGTCACATGGTTCGCAGTACGGGTCGCTATATGTTGATCTATCTGGTGATCGTGGTCGGTATGGCGTTTCTGTTTGTGCGCCTGCCCTCTTCATTCTTACCGGAAGAGGATCAGGGTCTGCTGCTGGCTCAGGCGCAGCTGCTGCTGGTGCAACCCAGGAACGTACGCAGAAAGTGCTGGATCAGGTGACGGATTACTTCCTGACCCAGGAGAGAAGACACGGTTAAATCGGTGTTTACCGTTAACGGCTTCGGCTTTGCCGGTCGTGGACAGAACACCGGTATCGCCTTCGTCAGTCTCAAGCGTGGGATGAGCGTACCGGCAGCGACATGAAAGTACCGGCGATTGCTGGCCGTGCCATGCAGGCGCTGGCGCGATCAAAGATGCAATGGTCTCCTTTAACCTGCCAGCCATTATTGAACTGGGTAACGCGACCGGCTCGACTTGAGCTGATTCGACCAGAATAACCTTGGCCACGATAAGCTGACGGAAGCGCGTAATCAGCTGTTCGGCATGATTGCGCAACATCCTGATACGCTGGTTGGCGTCCGTCCCAACGGAATGGAAGATACGCCGCAGTACAAGCTGACGATCGATCAGGGAAAGCACAGGCGCTGGGCGTATCACTGAGTGATATCAACACCACGCTGGCGGCTTCCTGGGGCGGTTCCTACGTCAATGACTTCATTGACCGCGGTCGCGTGAAGAAAGTTACGTCATGGGTAAAGCGGACGCCGCATGCTGCCGGACGACATTGGTAAATGGTACGTGCGCAACAGCGGAACCATGGTGCCCTTCTCTGCCTTCTCATCAGCGAAATGGCAATATGGTTCACCGCGTCTTGAGCGTTACAACGGTCTGCCTGCGATGGAAATCCTGGGACAGGCTGCGCCAGGCAAAAGCTCGGGTGCCGCAATGGACCTGATGGAAGAGCTGGCGGCGAAACTGCCTGCCGGTATCGGCTATGACTGGACCGGCATGTCCTATCAGGAACGCCTGTCAGGCAACCAGGCCCCTGCGCTCTATGCCATCTCACTGATTGTGGTCTTCCTGTGTCTCGCCGCACTGTACGAGAGCTGGTCGATTCCATTCTCGGTTATGCTGGTTGTCCCACTCGGGGTCATTGGTGCACTGATCTTTACCACCCTGCGTGGCCTGAGTAATGACGTCTACTTCGTAGTGGGGTTACTGACAACCATCGGCCTCTCCACCAAGAACGCCATCCTTATCGTCGAATTTGCTAAAGATTTGATGGATAAAGAAGGTAAAGGGCTGACGCTGGAAGCGTGCCGTATGCGTCTGCGTCCTATCCTGATGACGTCACTGGCGTTTATTCTCGGGGTACTGCCGCTGGCGATCAGTACCGGGGCCGGTTCCGGTTCGCAAAACGCCGTAGGTACCGGTGTTATCGGTGGTATGGTCACCGCGACCATACTGGCGATCTTCTTCGTTCCTGTGTTCTTTGTGGTGGTACGCCGCCGCTTTGGCAAGAAAAAAGAAGAATCAGCGAACAGTCATCCGGTTGAGCATAACCAGACTCACTAAGCTGTAAATCATCTGAGGCCGCGCAAGCGGCCTTTTTTTATGCCTGCGATTCTGCCCTTCTCATTTCCTGTTCCCTTGCTTTTCCTGTCTCACGGACAGTTGCAATCCTGGCCTGTGCATCGCATAATATTGTTATAGTATAACATTACATAGGTGTGCATTATGAAAGCGAATATTCATCCTCACTATCGTCACGTGGTCTTCCATGACACATCGGCTGACGTCTGGTTCAAAATCGGATCAACCATCAAAACCGATCGCACCGTGGAGTTCGAAGGCGAAACGCTGCCTTACGTCACCCTGGATGTGTCGTCTGCCTCACATGTGTTCTACACCGGCAAACAGAAAGATTTTGCCAAAGAGGGCAGCACCGCACGCTTTAACCAGCGTTTCGGGCGTTTTCTTGGAAAGAAATAGAGGAGAGGATCATGCAGGTATTAAGCTCGCTGCGTTCAGCAAAAAATCGCCATCGGGATTGTAAAGTGGTCCGCCGCAAAGGCCGTATTTACGTTATCTGTAAATCGAACCCGCGGTTTAAAGCAGTACAGGGAAGAAAGAAAAAACGCTAGTTTGTGTCGTGATGACTGGCCGGGCTTGCCCGGCCTTTTTTATGCTTAGTGCATGCTCTTCAGCATCGCATTCACGTTGTGTTTAAAAGCCGCCTGATAGCTGGCTGCCGGGCCAGAGGCCGTGGATAACGCTTCCGGATAGAGCTCACCACCCGGCTCAGCCCCGGTGGCGCTGGCAATCTGTTTTACCAGCCGCGGGTCGGTCTGGTTCTCGATGAAATAGCGGTTGATGTGCTGCTGCTTCAGCTGGGTGATTAAGTTACCCACGTTGCTGGCACTCGCTTCCGCCTCAGTAGAGAACCCTACCGGCGCCAGGAAAGTCACGCCATATCGCTGTCCAAAGTAACCAAAGGCATCGTGACTGGTCAGCACTTTACGCTTATCGGCTGGCACAGCGTCAAAGGCAGTTTTTGCCCAGCGATCCAGCGCCTGCAGCTGCTGAATGTAATTCTGTCCACGCTGGCGGATAGCCGGAGCGTCTTCAGGATCGGCTTTGACCAGCGCATTCATCACGTTGGTCGCGTAGATAACGCCGTTCTGCATGCTGTTCCAGGCGTGAGGATCGGTAACGGTTTTACCCTCCTCCTCCATGCTGCGGGTGGTGACACCGGTTGAGGCGACAATCGGCTGACCGCGATACCCTGAGGCGCTGACCAGCCGATCCATCCACCCTTCCAGCCCCAGTCCGCTGACAAACACCAGATCGGCCTTCGCCAGCGCCTGACTGTCCTGCGGTGTCGGTTCAAATGTATGAGGATCGCCATTCGGCCCCACCAGGCTTTTAACCTTTACATGATCGCCGCCGACCTGTTTAACGATGTCAGCCAGCACGGTAAAGCTGGCCACGACATCCACCGTTTTGGCCATCGCCAGAGGCGTGGCAAACAGCGCAGCGAGTGCCACGCTAACCGGTAATTTTTTCATAGATACCCCTTAAGATTAATGGCGGCGTAAAATTCCGCCGCACGGCCCTGTAAGAATGGAGAAAAAAAACAGCATAGCGGCGCTCAGCACCACAGCGGGACCCGCCGGCAATGAGAAGTGCCAGGAGAGCATCAGCCCGGCCAGCGCCGAAATCATTGCCATGAAAATGGCGATAACCAGCATCGCGGCGAGATGGCGACTCCAGAAGCGGGCGCTGGCGGCGGGCAACATCATTAAACGTGCCCAGCACCTGAAAACCCGCCACCAGATTCAGCACCACCAGCATTAAAAACAGACCATGCACCAGCGGTGCGCTCCATTTTCCCTGCGCACGCAGAAAGTCGCCGTCAAACGCATCGATGACCAGCGGACGATAGATCACCGCCAGCAGAATCAGCGTAAAGGCAGCGATGCCGCCTACCAGCAACAGCGCTGCGTTGTCTACCGCCAGCAGCGAGCCAAACAGAACGTGCAGCAGATCCACGCTTGAGCCGCGTAATGAAACCAGCGTGACGCCCAGCGCCAGTGAACCCAGATAGAACCCGGCGAAACTGGCATCCTCTTTCAGCGGCGTGTAGCGACTGACCGCGCCAGAGAGCAGCGCCACGGCTAAACCGGCGATCAGGCCGCCGACACCCATCGCGACCAATGACAATCCGGAGATCAGATAGCCAATGGCGGCACCGGGCAGCACCGCGTGTGATAAGGCATCGCCAATCAGGCTCATACGTCGCAGGGAGAGAAAGACCCCGAGCGGCGTGGCGCTGACAGCCAGCGCCAGGCAGGCCACCAGCGCGCGTCGCATAAAACCAAACTCAATAAAGGGTTGAATAAGAGTCACGGCGCACGACTCCGCAGAGAGGAAGCAGGCAGGCAGGTGCAGTTAACCTCACGTTCATCCATCGACATCACGTTACTGAAGTAGCGCGCCACCAGCGGACGATCGTGCAGCACCACCAGCAGCGTTGTTCCGGCCTGCTGTTGCTGCTCAAGGATCGACATCAGTAACGTCACCGTCTGGCTGTCAATACCGTTAAAAGGCTCATCCAGAAGCCAGAGCTGGCTGCGCTGCAGCATCAGCCGCGCAAACAATACCCGCTGCAGTTGTCCACCGGATAACGTTGCGGGCTGCGCATCCGCATAATCACTCATCTGAACCGCTTCCAGCGCCTGCCAGATCTCCCGACGCAGTATCCGGTTAATGCCGCCGAACCAGCCGCAGCGTGGCCAGCAGCCAATCCAGTTCAAATACCGTCAGGGGAAAGCGGGTCTCAAGTTCGGTGCGCTGCGGCAACCAGCCGATATCCCGACGTGCAACCTGCAGCTCATAGCGCCCGGCTATCGGTGGCAGTAAGCCAGCAATGGTTTTCAACAGGGTTGATTTGCCGCTACCGTTCGCGCCGACCAGCGCGGTCATTGAGCCTGCTGCGAGCTGGCCGGTAATGGCCGGGGTCACAACCTGTCCCTGGTAGCCCGCGCGAAGCGCGTTAAACAGGATCATGCGCTAATCCCCCATTTTATTGCCACGGCAAGCAGCGTGATAAATAGCAGTGCTACTCCCAGCCGCCCGCCCAGTGACATAAGTAGTCCACTCTGCCGCATCACTTCACCATAATGTTATAACATAACAGTAAAGATACCTGATGTTGCTCTCCGTTGAATGTGGGATTGTGTATCAAAAGATAAATAACACCTGTACGCACTGGCAGACCCGCGCTGGCGGTAAGGGCCGCGACCGCAACTCAGAAACTGAGAGTTTTGTGCTCAACTGGCTTGCAAACCAGTTGCAGAAAACCAATGATAGGTTTATTAACGGTTATAAGTGGATCAGATATGCTGTCACGCATTGAATGTGATATTGCCGCGGGTGAATCGGACTGCGCAAAAATAGCAGAGATTGTTCAGCGGAATATTCTCAAAATAACCGATTTGCTGGTAGGGGATTTACGCTGGTACTCACACAATGCCCGATTAGTTCCAGGCAGTTTAAAAATTATTTCGGTTGAATACCAGGATCTGAATAGTTTTAAATTACTTTACGATTTTGACTGGAATTTATTTAGTCCCTGCCTGGATCTAAATGAAACCGTGACGCAGTCAGAACAGGTAAACTTTCACATTAAGCCCGGTGCACTTGAGTTTGATGTGATCGACAATGAGCAACCCTCCCCTGGCGATGAATTGTAATATTTAGTAATGGAGGTGAGCAGAACTAATGGTTTTACACTATCTTTAAGACCGTTTAATAACTGCCCGAATAATCGCTTCCTGGCCGCGTGATCTTCTCTCGCCGCCCTGCGGCAACTGTGCTAGCTATGGAGGGGAAAAAGATGGACGAATACTCACCGAAACGGCATGATATTGCCCAGCTTAAATACCTTTGTGAGAGTCTGTTTGACGACAGCATGGCAACATTAACCGACAGCCATCATGGCTGGGTTAATGATCCCACTTCTGAAAGCAATCTACAGCTTAACGATTTGATTGAGCATATCGCCTCTTTCACTATGAATTACAAAATTAAGCACGTTGAAGATGAAGCGCTGATTTCGCAAATCGATGAATATCTTGATGATACTTTTATGCTATTCAGCAATTATGGTGTCAATAGTCCGGATCTTCAGCGGTGGCAACGTTCAGCAAAACGCTTATTTAATCTGTTCACTGAAGAGTGCGCTTTTCTCCAGCAACCGAGCCATTCATTATAGTAAAGACATGAGAACGGTTTATTTATGAACAGATTATTTGATGCGACTGCGGCGCTGCCGCTCTCTTGATACCCTGGAAAGGGTCATTGAAAAAAATAAGTATGAATTACCGGAAGATGAATTAGCGGTATTTTACTCAGCAGCTGACCATCGCCTGGCTGAACTGACGATGAACAAGCTCTACGATAAAGTCCCGGGTTCAGTATGGAAATTTGTCCGTTAATCTGATCGCTTACTGCTAAGTTTTACCCCAACAAAGTACCAGATAGATAATCCTGCCTGCCGGCAAAGGATCGGCTCAGGCGGGTTTTGCCTGTCTGCAGCTTAGGGGAGAGAATATCGAAGGGAGAAAGTGGTGGGGGCCCTGCCAGCTACATCCCGGCACACGCGTCACCTGCTACGGCTGCTTCCTTCCGGATCTGACCGAGTTCACAAGCTAGCATTGCGGGAGAACCAACAGGGCCCCCATTGACAAGCCCTCTTTACGAGAGCGGGGGCATTATCTGGGAAGGAGGTGGCAATTGCAAGCGTCAACCGTTGTTTTCTTGAACAACCACCGCTTTTACGCTTTCTCCGCCTTTTCCCCGTGCTAAAGTTAAAACCCTTTTTCCTGATGAAATAAGTACATGAATCAGCCAGACACTTTCCAGCAACGCATCTGGCAAATTGTTGCCGCTATTCCGGCTGGCCGCGTCACCACCTATGGCGATGTGGCGCTACTAGCCGGTTCTCCACGCGCGGCGCGTCAGGTTGGTGGCGTGCTGAGCCGCTTACCCGAGGGCACTACCCTTCCCTGGCATCGCGTCGTAAACCGACACGGCACAATTTCTCTTCAGGGTGACCGTCTGTTGCGGCAGCGGGATGCACTGGAAGCGGAAGGTATTGAGGTAAGTGACGACGGACAGCTCGATCTCGAGGCTTATCGCTGGCGATTTTAGACAGGGAAAAAAGGGCGACAATGTCGCCCCGAAAAGAGATTACAGACGGGTTGGAGCAGGAACCGCAGCAGACGGCGTCACCTGAGTCGGTGAGAACGGTGGTCGCTGCACCCGGCTGGGTTGGCATCGCCATAGACGGAACCGGTACCAGCAGCAGCTCTGCTTTGGTGCCACCCTGGTTAATCACCGGCTTCACGCCTTCAGTGATAAAGGCCAGCTTACCGTCGATTGAGATAGCTGCGCTTAAAAGAATGCGTGCATCAGGCTTGATGTCGGCTGGGTTAAACGGCAGCACGAACTGGAACGGTGCCTGTTTGCCTTCGGTACGCACTACACGCTGCGACAGCACTTTTGAGGGTGCATCGGCGACGGACGCATCAGAGAGCGTCACGGTTAATACCGCATCCGGCGGCAGCGCAATACGCTGGCGGATAAAGACTGAACCACTTACGTTAGGCTGCGCAATCGCCGCCGTCTGTCCTGCAACCGCAGAACCCAGAGTTGGCGTTGGCACGGGTTTACTCTTGTCGGCGCATCCTACAACAGCAACCGCCATAACTACTCCACTGAACACATGCCTGAGTTTCATTGATCATTTGATCAAATGATTGTCGGCAGCGAATCCTGCTTACAGCGCTTCACTCGCCGTATGTCCTTAATGTTGGCACAAAAATGAAATTTTGCCTGGCACCGACAATCCAGAAAGTCTGATTGACGTCAACTGGTCCGATCTTTCACACTGAGCAGGTCACTATATTGAGGAACGCGCCATGAGTCAGGCACTGCAAAATCTGCTGAATTTATTAAATCTGGAAAAACTGGAAGAGGGTTTATATCGCGGCCAGAGCGAAGATATTGGCCTTCGTCAGGTGTTTGGCGGTCAGGTGGTGGGTCAGGCGCTGTATGCCGCAAAGCAAACCGTGGCGGAAAATCGCATTATTCACTCTTTTCACAGCTATTTTTTGCGGCCCGGCGATAGTCAGAAAGCGATTATTTACGATGTTGAAACGCTGCGTGATGGCAAAAGTTTCAGCGCACGTAGGGTCAGTGCCATTCAGAATGGGCAGCCGATTTTTTATATGACCGCCTCGTTCCAGTCACCGGAAAGCGGCTTTGAACATCAGAATCCGATGCCGCAGGTGGCGGGGCCAGAATCTGTTAACTGAAGGCGATGGCGCAGAAATGGCGCATCTGCTGCCAGAAAGCTACGTGAAAAATTTATTGCTGAACGTCCGCTGGAGATCCCCCGTACAGATTCACAATCCTCTCCGGGGCCATGTGGATAAGCCGGAGCGCCAGGTCTGGATCCGTGCCACCGCCCACTGCCCGACGATTTACGTATCCATCATATCTGCTCGGCTATGCTTCCGACCTCAATTTCCTGCCGGTCGCGCTCCAGCCGCACGGTAAAGGCTTTT